>JAHCHA010017156.1:0-13140 GCA_027742795.1 Vigna hirtella | reverse complement strand
CTCTACTCTCTACTATTTCTCTACATTCTCTCTAGAATTTCTCTCTACTGAGTTGTCGGATTGACGATCAGGGGGTGCCTAGACGTTCACAGCGTAGAGGGCTACACAATTGACCGATCAATTTCTGAATTTTAGCGAGTAAGTTGTTCTTCGCTTTTCTCCGCTGTTCTTGAACTTAGACCATGCAATTTCTAATGGTTGCATGCGTCTTGTAACGTTCTTCTTCAATTCTCTATTCAATTCTAGCTCTAAGAGCTGTTTCTATCACCAATTGGTGGATTGTAGGGTTTTGTTGAGTTTCCTTGTTGTGTAAGGTGCTGTTGAGGTGATTCGGTGAGTTGGGCTGTGATCTTTGAGGTAAGGGGAGCTAGAATACTTCTTTATAACTAGTTATATGTTATGTGTATATACTGAAGTATGCATTAATTTTGCTGTTTGAGTTACATTTTAAGTTCTTAGTGTATGGAATGGTATGTACAGGAATGCTCATCTGTGAATCTGTGAATTGATGCTTGTGAACTGATGTAAATGTGATGTGTAACTGTAATTGAGTATGTTAGATGAATGTGATCTGTTGTGATAGCTGTTATGTTGAAGTTGACTGAATTTGGTAGTGTTTTAGGTTATTCTAGAGGAAATGAGGTAGTGAATTTGAGAGTTAGGGGTCAAAGGCTCTTGTGGTCTGTTGGGGTAGTCTAGGTAGGTTATTTGTGACTTGTTAGAGTCATCAAACTGGTTAAAAACTGGTGCCAAGTGATAAAATTGAATTTAGGTCATTAAGTTATTGAATTTGGTGTTTTAAAGTATGAATTGAGTTTTAAACACTATGGATTGATGTTACGAAGGTTTAGAATCACTTAGATAAGTCTAATTAGGTATAAAACACAATCTAGGGGTGTCGCAACCGAAATCGCGACGGGACGACGATCCGAAAAAGAAACGGGTTTGAAAAAGATTTGGAGTCGCCACCATAGTTTATTCTGAAAAACTACGGAAAAACCATAAAATGATAAGGCATGGTCTGAAAACCGGATTCTAGGTTCGGGAGTCGATTACGTGTGGGGAAGGTATTAGTACCCTACCGCGCCTGCCTGAAGGCAGTACCTTTAATTAAATGCGCGAATGTGATGTGGTTTTCAAAATGTTTAACTATCCTCTAAAAGAAAACTCTAAAGAAACAAAATATACTTTTTAGTTTTTTTGGCCCGACAAGGATTGACCTTGCTCCTACGTATTCTCATTCAAAATGAGAAATCAGGGTTACGTAGTTCTTTTGGAAACTATCTAGAAAATTTGTTTGGAGAATTGTTGGAGAATTTTGTTTGGAAATGATTATGGATAATTTTGGATTTTTGGGAAGTGAACCTGATAAGGACTAGCCCATCTCCTACGTATCTCCACTTTTAATGGAGAATCAAGGATCACGTAGTTCTAGCAGAGAGATTGTTTGTTTGCTTAAGGATGTGAATATTTTAGTTTTTAAAGATTTTATATTTTTTGCTATTTTTGATATGTTTGTGGAAAAGAAGGTAATGAGTACTAGGCCGACGCGGACGGTCACACGAGCACTCATACCGTTATTTAATTTTTTTTTAAATAAGAGAGAAAGGTATTGAACACTAGGACGATGCGGACGATCACACGAGTGTTCAACCTTTAAAACATTTTTCGTAATTTTTATTTAAGAAAGAAGAAAAGGTTTCTAGCACAAGGACGACGCGAGCGGTCACACGTGTGCTTAACCTTTAAAACATTTTTTGTAATTTATTTTAGAAAGAAGATAAGGTTTTTAGCACAAGGACGACGCGAGCGGTCACACGTGTGCTTCACCTTTAAAACATTTTTGTAATTTTATATATATATATATATTATTTTTATATATTATTAAATATATATATATATATATATATTTTAATAAGTAGGTATTTAAAATAATAATAAATAAAAAATAAATGAAATAAGATAAATAGGAAATAAAATAAATGAAATAAATAACAAAAAAAGAATAAATAAATAAATAATAAAAATAAAACAAACAATGGGGGTGCCTAAATGAGAAAATGGGGTGTCCAAACCATTTTTCCTTTTATAAACAGATTGGGCCTAAACCCAAGTTAAAAGGGGTGAGGAAGTGAGAATAGGGGGTACAGGTAAGAAAAGAAATTTTGTTTCCCTTGTTTTTATTTTTTAGGAATGAGATGGGTCTGGGCCCAGGCCCAGAGGATGTATGGGGGTGCGCGGGTGAGGAATGGGGGTTGCGCGAAGGGGAAAGACTTTCTATTATATTTATTTTTCATTTTTTATTTATTATTATTTTTTCGTTCAAGGCTGAGTCAGGCCCAAGGCCTTTTCGTTCTTCAACGGCTCAGGAAACCCTTAGGGGTTCTCCCATTCTCTGCATCACGCCACTTCACTCAAATAAGACCCAGGGTCTCTTTCTCTCTGAGCGAGAAAAACCCAGAGACGCTCACCTCCGACCACGTCCCAGCCGCCGCCTGAACAGCCACCGCAGGAGGACCCTCTACCCGGTCCGAAGCTTCGCCGGTGACGCCAAGCGACACCCAGACCGTCGCTGGCCACAGCCTCAGATCCCCTTTTCCTCCTCGCCCATCTCCGCGCATGAGAGCGTCTCCCATCTTGCGTCCTCGCCGCCGCTGCCGCCAAGCTCTCCCATCTCTTTCTCTTCTTCGTTCGCAAAAGGGGGCAATCTGTTTCCCTCTTCTCTGCATTTGAGAATGGCAACCCAGGGAGGGTTTTGCCTCCGCTGCACGTGCGCCACCACTTCCTCAAACCGACCCCGCGCCACCACCTTCTACTCGGTTGACGATCTTCTTCCCACTCCGATGAATGGTGGTGTCAAACATTGAAGACCGCAACAATTTCTTGTCAGGATCAGAGAGCAAACAAGAAGTTGATTCTTGAGTGCCCTTGGGTGTGAGTATTTCGTGCGGTTGGCCGAAGATGGAAATGACTCTATGCCGAAATCACTGGGGAAGGATGAGGGGTTTGGCTGGGATATTGATTTGGTCATTGTTCTTGGCTTTGGCTTTGTGCAATGCAGGTTGAGGTTGAGGATGGTGTTATGCGTGAGTTGGGATGGAGGTTCCAATGGGTGAATGGAATGGTTATGTGAAGATGAAGATATTGTTTTGTTATTTTTCTTTCTGCTGTGTTTTTCTGGTGAATATCCAGTTTAATGATTCAAGTTCATTGTTGACGATTGGAGATGGACAGAGGCGCGGGGGCATAGTTTTGTTTTCTATTATCGAATCTCGTTTGGTTGTTGGTTGAGTAGATGGACTCGCTCGGAGGAGAGCAATAGGACCATAAAAGTGGATAGAAGTGGGTGTGGGGAGGGTCACGATGATGTTCGGTAACAATGGGCATATACAAATATCCATAACACCAGGAATGTATTCAACAACAATCATACGCAAACTTAGCAACAACATAATCGAGACATGTTCAAGGGCAAGTAACCAACTCAGTAAAACATGGAGTGCAAGAAATTACTTAAGATCCGTTTGTTATTGCCAACCTTGTGTCTCCAATGGGTCTCTCCTTTTCCTTTGGCTGGCTAGCTTCTTCCTTCTCTTCCCTCTGCGAATGATATCTCTTGTTTCCAGAAAAAAAAAAAAGGATGATGATCCCCTCTCGAAAGAAATCTATATCTCTTTCTTAACCCTTCCCTCGTGCTTTTTGTGCTCATTCTCCTTCCATCTCCCTCTGTGCTTTTTGTGCCGAAATCCTTGCCAATTCCGTATGCCCAAATCGTCTCTGCCAATCCGTATGCCAAAACCGCTTCTTTCGTTTTTGTCCCCTCTCGATCCGCACACATTTTTTTTCTTTTTTTTTTTAGTTATATTAATTATATTAAAATAAAATAAAATATAAAAAGGTAAAACAAAACAAAAATAAAAAGGAAATAATAAATAAAGGGGAGAATAAAATAAAATAAGATAATTTATATAAATAAAGATAGAACAAAAAAATAATAATAGATAACAAAAAATAAATAAATAAAAAAAAAGATAAAAAACGAAAATAAAAATAAAAATAAAATAAAATAAAAAATAAAAATAAAAATAAATAAATAATAAAACATAAGAGAACAGTAAAGCCAAAAATCAATCCGGACAAAATTCGGTATTGACAAGGAGTGTTAGAAGTTGAGGAAAATGATTTGAAAACTTAAATGGGGTGTGAGTTGCATAATTCGGTTCTGCAGATTATGCAGACTCGCTGAAGCGAATGGTTTCGCACAACGAGTCCTCACAGCGAAGTGCTCTCTGCTTAGTCATTCGCACAACGAGTTAATGCATTGTGCGAGTGACTAGAGAGGGTTTCTCTCTGTCTGCTGATTCGCATAGCGAATCTGGCCGCTGTGCGACTAGTCGTGGTCTGGAATCACTGCTAGATAAATTCGAATGGCAAATTTGTGCGCAAAACGAGGTGTTTGGGGGTGTAGTCTCTGTTTAGGCTCACGCATAGCGACCCGTGTGCGCTATGCGAGGTGCTTGAGGTCTGGTACCTCTACGAGTTAATTCGCATAGCGAAAGGTGTCGTTGTGCGAGCAACTCCTTTCTCGCCTTGCGAATAGGGTGCGTTGAGCGAACCATCTGAGTCTAGTGTAATCTTTAGTTCTTTATCTTGGTTTGAATTTAGTGCAATGTTGTTTGAGATGTAAAGTATGATTGATGTATATTGCTAAATTAAAAGTATATGAATATAAGAGATATGAATGGTGTTTAAAGTGAAAGTATGGTTGATGGACGTAATTTCATGATCCTCAAGGAGAGGATACATGGTGGTGCCCTATGTTGTGATTCAAAGTGAATTTTCTTGTTGAGAATCAAGTATGTTTAGATTAAATGCAGGAGCTCAGTCTTGGGGGTTATCCTCAAACTCCAATGGTCTTTCGCTCTCAAGTAGAGAGGATTGATCCATGTCGTGAGAAGTAGCAGGAGGTCTTAGTTTTGGAGGCTTTCAGTATGCTCCAAGACGTGGTATAGACTAACCTCGTGAGTGTGGTAGGGTGAAACTCATTGGCAATGGCTTTGCAAAGTTGTAGAAGCCACCACGAGTGCATGACCCGTCATAGCTCGACAATCATTCTAAGTCCGGACGAGTCAAGTTTAAAGTATAACATGTTATGGTGTGTGATCCAGTTTATTTGAATTAAGCATGTATGTTGTGTTATTGTAATAAGTATGATCTTTGTATATCTAGCTCACCCTTCTGCTTGTGTTTGTATCTAGTTTGTGTTGTGTTTTCTTTTGCAATGATCATCCATTGGATGTAAGCAGAGGTAGATGAGGTGCCTTTGGAGCAGGTCTTGGAGGGTGATGACTCAACTGTATAGTCTAGCCAGGCTATCTATTTTATTTTGTGTAGTTTTGAAATACTCTATTGTATATAAAGTTTTAAATTTTATAGCCAATTTTGGATGACTCTAAGCTTAACTCTTTATCTGCAAGTCTTTAACTGTTATATTATATTATAATGTAGACTATTCTTTTATATAGTTTATACTATATATTTTGGGATGTTACATTAATGGTATCAGAGCAGTTCTTTCCTTAGAAAATCTTGTAGGTTGTGAGTGTGTCTTGCTTGTGCTTGTGTACTCTTAGCTATGTTTAGTGGTTATCCTTGTCTCTTTGAGTTGGACGGGTGGTTTTTCTCTCTGTGTAAGCAGAAGATGGCAGATAGGTCTCATCCTCTCCCTCCTTCACCCACACATTCTGATGCACCTGATTTAATGAGGATGCTTGAAGCGGTGTTGAATGCGATGCAACAGCAGAATGTTGCCTTAGTTCAGCAAAACATAGTGGCGTTACAGCAGTTGGAAGCTGCTAGAGTGTCGACGGAGACCTCTAAGAGGCAATTCATGGATATGATGGCCAGTGGCAAGACTACAGCTGGACCTTCATCATCTTCTTCCGCTCAACCTCAAGAATGGAGTCTTGAGAGTTTCTTACAGCATCATCCCGCCAAGTTCAATGGCAAGTGCATTCCAGATGAAGCTAATCAATTGTTCAGAGATATGGAGAGGATCTATAATGCCAAAAGATGTCCAGATAAGAGTAGATTGGCTTATACAAAGTACTTGTTAATTGGGAAGCCAGCCACTGGTGGAATAGCATGAGGATGATTTTGGAAGGAAGTGGTGATCTTATTACTTGGGAATTATTCAAGAAGAAGTTTTACTCTGAGTATTTCCCTAACAGTGTAAGGTTTGATAAGGAGATTGAATTCCTCCAATTGGTTCAGGGAAGTATGTCTGTTGCAGAATATGTTGATCGGTTTAAACATCTAATTTGATTCTACACGTTAACTATGGATGAGGAGTGGTAGTGCAAAAAATTTGAAAATGGTTTAAGAGGAGATATCAAGCTGTTAGTTAAAGGACTGCGTATTAAAGAGTTCCCTAATTTGGTGGAGATGGCACAAGTGATGGAGAAAACTAAGAAGGAAGTTGAAGGGTAGCAGAGTCATCCTGTAAGAATAGGAGGACCATCTGGGTCTCGTGGTGGGTTCAGTTCTAAGAGGACTCCTTACTCTACACCTCCTTCTTTTGGGTCTAGGGGTTCTTCCTCCCAGTCTTCTGTTTAGTCAGGGCAGTCTAGCCACTCGGGAAGTGTGCGGTGTTACTCTTGTGGAGGGCCACATCTACAGTAAGTTTGCCCCCAGATTGTGGGTTATCGGAGGTGTAACGTCTGCAGAGGTGAGGGTCACTATGCTAGGGATTGTCCTACAGTACGGAGGACTGGCCCACAGACACATCAGGCAGGGAGATCCTTTCATAGGGGTGGTGTCAGACCACAGGCATCTAGTAGAGTCTATGCATTGACTGGTGCAAAGGCAGCTAGCTCAAGTAACCTTATCATCAGTTGTTGTTTACTGTTTGAGAAGTCGTGTGTTGTTTTGTTTGATTCGGGGCGACTCATTCTTTCATATCTGATGAGTGTGTTGAGAGGTTGGGATTGTTTGTTGAAGAGCTATATTTTGATCTGGTAGTGTCTACACTAACATCTGGGTTAGTTAAGACGTCTTCTGTTTGTGTTCGTTGTCCTGTTGTTGTTAAGGAACGTCGTTTTAAGGTAAACCTTATTTGTTTACCTTTGCAAGGATTAGAAGTGATCTTAGGTATGGATTGGCTATCTGCCAATCGCTTTCTTATTGACTGTGGTGAGAAGAAGTTGGTGTTTCCCACGTCAGAGGGTTCTGTGTTGACGTCTCTAGGACAGTTGAATCAAGAGTTGAGAGATGGTTCTTATTGTTTTTTGGTATTGACTCACATGGAGGTGAGACAACATAGTCAAAGTGTAGATTACTCTGTTGTGAGTGATTTCTTAGACGTGTTCCCTAAGGAGGTGTCTGGATTTCCTCCTCAGCGTGAGATGGAGTTTTCTATTGATCTGGTTCCAAGTGCAGGACTAGTATCAATAGCTCCTTACCGGATGGCTCCAGCAGAGTTAGCTGAGTTGGAGAATCAGATTGAAGATCTGTTGAAGAAACAATTTATCTGTCCAAGTGTCTCACCGTGGGGTGCGCCGGTGTTGCTGGTAAAGAAGAAGGATGGTAGCTCCAAGTTGTGTGTGGATTACCGGTAGTTGAACAAGTTGACCCTCAAGAATAAGTATCCATTACCTAGAATTGATGATTTGATGGATCAGCTGCATGGAGCTACAGTGTTCTCCAAGATAGACTTGAGGTCAGGTTATCATCAGATTCTAGTCAAGGCAGGAGATGTGCAGAAGACTACCTTTAGGTCCTGGTATGGTCATTACAAGTATGTGGTTATGTCATTTGGTGTGACTAACGCTCCTGCCATATTTATGGACTACATGAACAGAATCTTCAGACTGTTCTTAGATAAATTTGTTGTTGTCTTTATAGATGATATACTAATTTATTCTAAGACTCGGGAGGAGCATGAGAATCACCTTAGAATAGTGCTTGAGGTGTTGAGAGAGAAGAAGTTGTATGCTAAGCTGTTTAAGTGTGATTTTTGGTTAGAAGAAGTTTAGTTTTTGGGTCATGTTATATCAGCTGGTGGAATTTTTGTGGATCTAGCCAAAGTTCAGGCAGTGCTTCAGTGGGAAAGACCCAAGTCAGCTACTGAGATTAGAAGTTTTGTGGGTTTGGCAGGCTACTATCGGCGTTTCATTGAGAATTTCTCCAAGATTGTGGCGTCGTTGACGCAGTTGACTAGGAAGGATCAGCCTTTTACTTGGACAGACCGATGTGAATCTAGCTTTGAAGAGCTAAAGCAGAGGTTGACTAGTGCACCAGTGTTGGTTATCCCTGACACAGGTAAACCTTTTGAGGTTTTCTGTAATGCTTTTTATCAAGGACTGGGGTGTGTGTTGATGCAGGAGAAGAAGGTGGTCGCCTATGCCTCAAGGCAACTCAAGGTTCATGAGAAAAACTATCCCACTCATGACTTAGAGTTGGCAGCAGTTGTTTTTGCTTTGAAGATTTGGAGGCACTATCTATATGGTGCACAGTTCCAGGTATTTAGTGATCACAAGAGTTTGAAGTATCTCTTTGATCAGAAGGAACTGAATATGAGGCAGAGGAGATGGATGGAGTTTCTGAAGGATTATGATTTTGATCTCCTTTATCACCCTAGAGAAGAAAATGTGGTAGCAGATGCATTGAGCAGGAAGTCAGTGCATGTTTCAGCGTTGATGGTCAGAGAGTTAGTGTTGGTTGAGAGTTTTAGAGACTTGAGGTTGTAGCTGGATTTTGAGGTAGATAGTATCAGATGTAGCAGCTTGGTGGTGTCGAGTAATCTGTTGGGCCGTATTAGAGAGGGGCAGTTATCAGACGTTAAGCTACAGAGGTCAATGGGGTTGATTAGTACAGATCAGGGCAGAGATTTCGTGTTGGGGGCTGATGGTATACTGCGATTCCGAGGCAGAGTCTGTGTTCCTAGTGATTTGGAGTTGAGGAGATTGATCCTTGAGAAGGGTCATCAGAGTCGTTTTAGCATGCATCCTGGCATGACTAAAATGTATCAAGATCTCAAGGAGTCTTTCTGGTGGACTGGTATGAAGGGAGATATAGCACGGTTCATTTCTTCTTGTTTGACTTGTCAGAAGGCAAAAACGGAGCATCAGAGACCTGGTGGTTTATTGCAGCAGCTAGAGATTCCTGAGTGGAAATGGGATAGCATAGCCATGGATTTTGTTACCCATTTACCACATACGGTTAGAGGCCATGATGTTATCTGGGTGATTGTTGACAGGTTGACAAAGAGTGCTCATTTCTTGGCGATTAATTTGAGGATGTCTATGGCGAAGCTTGTACAGTTGTATATCAGGGAGATTGTGAGACTGCATGGGGTGCCTTCCAGCATTGTATCAGATAAAGATCCACGATTCACGTATCACTTTTGGCAAACGCTTCAGAGTGAGATGGGCAGTAAGCTTCAAATGACTTCAGCGTATCATCCCCAGATTGATGGCCAGTTAGAGAGGACGATCCAGTCACTAGAGGATTTGCTGAGGACGTGTGTCTTGGACCATTTGGGAGTCTGGGATTAGGTGTTGTCGTTGGTGGAGTTCACCTACAACAATAGTTATCAAGCCAGTATTGGTATGGCACCGTTTGAAGCCCTGTATGGAAGACGTTGTAGAACGCCTTTGTGTTGGTTTCAGGAGGGAGAATCAGTGTTGACTGGGCCAGAGTTGATACAGCAGACTATAGAGAAGGTGAAGCTCATTCAAGAAAGGATGTGGGCATCTCAGAGTAGACAGAAGTCCTATGCTGATCAGAGACGCAGACCTTTGGAGTTTGTAGTTGGGGATCATGTATTCCTTCGAGTGACTCCTACTACTGGTGCGGGAAGAGTCATTCGTGCTAGGAAATTATCTCATAGGTACCTTGTTCCTTATCAGATCCTGAGACGTATAGGACCAGCTGCCTATGAGATAGTCATGCCACCCTAGTTGGCAAATTTTCATCCAGTGTTCCATGTCTCACAGCTTAGGAAGTATGTGACTAATCCTTCAAACGTGCTAGAAGCTGAAGATGTTCAAGTCAGAGAAGATTTGTCTGTGGAGGTGCAGCCTATCAGGATTTTGGAGAGCCAGACCAAACAACTTAGAGGAAAAATCATCAGTCTAGTCAAAGTTGTCTGGGATAGTAGGACAGGTGACTCAACTTGGGAGTTAGAGGGAGTCATGAGAGAGTCTTATCCTCGCCTGTTCTCTAGTAAGTCTAACTTTCGAGGGCGAAAATTTTGTTGTTGGGGAGAATGTAAGAACCTAGAAAAAATAGTAATATGGTAGATAAGTGTATTAAAATAATGAGACGAGCATTTTTCTTTAAAAATATAACTTTATAATATAATAGAAATTCCTAAACCTTAGTTCATTATCTTAAACACTTCATCTCTCTAAAACTCTACTTTCTACTCTTTCTCTACATTCTCTCTAGAATTTCTCTCTACTGAGTTGTCGAATTGACGATCAGGGGGTGCCCAGACGTTCACGGCGTAGAGGGCTACACAACTGACCGATCAATTTCTGAATTTTAGCGAGTAAGTTGTTCTTCCCTTTTCTCCGCTGTTCTTGAACTTAGACCATGCAATTTCTAATGGTTGCATGCGTCTTCTAACGTTCTTCTTCAATTCTCTGTTCAATTCTACCTCTAAGAGTTGTTTCTATCACCAATTGGTGGTTTGTAGGATTTTGTTGAGTTTCCTTGCGGTGTAAGGTGTTGTTGAGGTGATCCGGTCAGCTGGGCTGTGATCTTTGAGGTAAGGGGAGGTAGAATACTTCTTTATAACTAGTTATATGTTATGCATATATACTGAAGTATGCATTAATTCTGCTGTTTAAGTTACATTTTAAGTTTTGAGTGTATGGAATGGTATGTACTGGAATGTTCATCTGTGAATCTGGGAACTGATGCTTGTGAACTCATGTAAATGTGATGTGTACTGTAATTGAGTATGTTAGATGAATGTAATCTGTTGTGATACCTGTTATGTTGAAGTTGAGTGAATTTGGTAGTGTTTTAGGTTATTTTAGAGGAAGTGAGGTAGTGAATTTGAGAGTTAGGGGTCAAAGGCTCTTGTGGTCTGTTGGGGTAGTCTAGGTTGGTTATTTGTGACTTGTTAGAGTCATCAAACTGGTCAAAAACTGGTGCCAAGTGATAAAATTGAATTTGGGTCATTAAGTTATTGAATTTGGTGTTTTAAAGTATGAATTGAGTTTTAAACATTATGGATTGATGTTACGAAGGTTTAGAATCACTTAGATAAGTCTAATTAGGTATAAAACACAATCTAGGGGTGTTAGAACTTGAGGAAAATTATTAGAAAAGGTAAATGGGGTGTGAGTTTCATAATTCGGTTCTGCAGATTATGCAGACTCGCTGAAGCGAATGATTTCGCACAGCGAAGTGCTCTCTGCTTAGTCAGTCGCACAGCGAGTTGATGCGTTGTGCGAGTGACTAGAGAGGGTTGTTGTTTGTCTGCTGATTCGTATTGCGAATCTGGCCGTTGTGCGACTAATAGTGGTCTGGAATCACTGCTAGATTAATTCGAATGGCAAATTTGTGCGCACAGCGAGGTGTTTGGGGGTGTGGTCTCTATTTAGGCTCACGCATAGCGACCCGTGTGCGCTATGCGAGGTGCTTGAGGTCTGGTACCTCTACGAGTTAATTCGCATAACGAAAGGTGTCGATGTGCGAGCAACTCCTGTCTCGCCTTGCAGATAGGATGCGTTGAGCAAACCATCTGAGTCTAGTGTAATCTTTAGTTCTTTATCTTGGTTTGAATTTAGTGCAATGTTGTTTGAGATGTAAAGTATGATTGATGTATATTGCTAAATTAAAAGTATATGAATAAAAGAGATATGAATGGTGTTTAAAGTGAAAGTATGGTGGATGGACGTAATTTCATGATCCTCAAGGAGAGGATACATGGTGGTGCCCTATGTTGTTATTCAAAGTGAGTTCTCTTGTTGAGAATCAAGTCTGTTTAGATTGAATGCAGGAGCTCGGTCTTGGGGGTTATCCTGAAACTCCAATGGTCTTTCACTCTCAAGTAGAGAGGATTGATCCATGTCGTGAGGAGTAGCAGGAGGTCTTAGTCTTGGAGGCTTTCAGTATGCTCCAAGGCGTGGTACAGACTAACCTCGTGAGTGTGGTAGGGTGAAACTCATTGGCAATGGCTTTGCAAAGCAGTAGAAGCCACCACGAGTGCATGACCCGCAATAGCTCGACAATCATTCTAAGTCTGGACGAGTCAAATTTCAAGTATAACATGTTATGATGTGTGATCCAGTTTATTTGAATTAAGCATGTATGTTGTGTTATTGTAATAAGTATGATCTTTGTATATCTAGCTCACCCTTCTGCTTGTGGTTGTATATTGTTTGTGTTGTGTTTTCTTTTGCAATGATCATCCATTGGATGTGAGCAGAGGTAGATGAGGTGCCTTTGGAGTAGGTCTTGGGGGGGTGATGACTCAGCTGTATAGTCTATCCAGGCTATTTATTTTATTTTGTGTAGTTTTGAAATACTCTATTGTGTATAAAGTTTTAAATTTTATAGTCATTTTTGGATGACTGTAAGCTTAACTCTTTATGTGCAAGTCTTTAACTGTTCTATTATATTATAATGTAGACTACTCTTTTATATAGTTTATACTAGGAGATACTCTTTTCCATGTTATAATTTAATTATATTCACGTAATAAAATGATCCACCTCAGCATATTTACTACGCACCACATCATCACATTTTAAATTTCGTTTTTTACCATTTAACAGAACGTGTTTAATTGTTACGAATTTACAAAATTTAGGACTCAATTGAGACCGTTTGCAACAAGAGGACCCATTTGAGATTTTCCTATAAACATGAGAACCATCCGAAAGTTTAAACCTTAATTAATTTTTATAAAAAATCAAAAAATAAAACATAATTATTAAATATTTAATGTCAAAACAAATATATTTAATATTTCAAAACAAATGATAATTATATAATTTTAAATCAAAATATTAAATATCGATTAAATAAAAGTAAAAGAATTGCATAATATATTATACAATTACAAAAAAAAATTTGTTAACAACCAAAACACGCATTAATTTTAAAAATATTAATAAAATAAAA
>JAHCHA010017112.1:2577678-2602097 GCA_027742795.1 Vigna hirtella | reverse complement strand
GAAACATGAGGAGATTGGAAAAACTGAAATAATCTAGGAAGAAATAAGTTAATATCAAGATCAGTAGATTGGGGATATCTTCACAAATCTTGGATAATGCATCCATTCTTCCACCACGTGATCTAGATCGTTCTTAAATGTATCTCCAAGAAATATCCTAAAAACCTTGAACAACCTATTTCAGCTTCCATCCTTAATCGTTGTATAGCTTAAGTAAGTCTCAAGGCATGAAAAACAATAAAATCAACAAAGAAAATTTTCAAGAGCAAGGTGTATATTATTGACCCTTTTCCTTTATGCTTGAGATCTTGATCAAAACAAGTGAAACTTCCACGAGGTTTCCATTAAAAATGCTTAAGGTTAAGGGTTTCAACATCACTAAGTTGTTTACAAATGTTGGGTGTGTAAAGTTCACGAGCCATAATATCATATATGTAATCCACAATGGGTTATTCAAATAACATCCATAGTTTTGTATATGTAATACTTGTTATATTCATTTTGATATAAAAGATAGTTTAATGGTTTAGCTTGTTTTGATATTTTGTTGAAAAATATTGCATTCTTATTTAATGTTCTATATTTGTGGTTTAGTATCAATAGGTTTCTTTTTGTGACGATTTTATACAGATGTGTTATGCTAGTTAGCATAATCATTTTTACTAAACGAGAAAGCTCTCGTCAATAATACTCCATAAGTCATGTAGATTTCTTCCACTATTATTTTGTATATTTTCCTTCATCTTATGTTATTCAATCAATTCTGCAGAGACTAATGCAAGAAAATTCAGAATTACCTACCTATAATACATACAAAATTTCAATCAATAAATTAAGTATTTCTTTTTATTCACATTTTATAGGTTATAAAAAATATTTAAAAATATAAAACCTTTATCAACTTGAGCAAGGCCAATCTCAACAAGATTGGGAGCAATTGCAACAAAACAACCAACATCCACGACCAACATTAGCATAGATATGATTACTCTAAATATTAGATATTCAAAATTTTACAATATTTTATCACTTTTAGATTGTGTTTTATCAAAACTTTATTGGTTAGAGCTTCAATATCAATTATGAGTTGTCAATACTTATTTTTTTGAGATTAGACATTGTTATTTTATGTTGTTTATAACTTGAATTTGGATTAAATGAAGTGTTAGTATCAAATATTAATGTCAATTATGTGTTGTTAAAATTTTATTTTATTTTATTCAAATTCATTACAATTAACAAAAAATATAAAAAAAATAGATATAAAACAAAAAATATATTTTTTAATTTGAAATATATATGTATATATATATATATATATGTATATATATATTCAGTATTACCTATAAATTTGTATGAATTACTCTGTATGTTTTCATACAGATTATATGTAATTTTTTTATATATAATCCACATGTAATTTTCTATTGATTTTATTGGTTACGAATCTTATTTCTTATGTGAATTTATCTACAACAAGGATTTTTTTTTTTCACAACCACTTTCCCATGTTTTTTTTTGTTTTTTACATCTCGAAGAAATCTTTCCAAATATTATTTTTGCTTCCTTTTCCAAACAATCCAAAAAGTATTTTTTTTTTAATATTAACCACTTCATACCTTTACATTCTCTAAAAAAATTAATGAAAGTATTATGAACCACAGTGTTTTAAATAGACAAATATAAGGATTAAGCTTGTCTATTTAGCAAATTAGTCACAAAGGATAGTACACTTTCCAAAGATTGATTTCACAAGGAGATTCATAAATAATTGTGGCTATCTTTTTATTTGTGGAAATATATATATAAAATTCTCAAAGAATAGTTACTAGAAGATATGACAACATTATTCAAAGAGTGTCATCAAAATTTGATGAGACAAAAAAAAACAAATACATCATAGGTAGTTAATTAGCATTTAATATTTTTCATCAATTAATAATATAACTCAATTACCATACTAGTGTGCAAAAAGCAGAATATGAGCTAGCACCAACTTCACCTCTCATACCATTTCATATGATATAACCTCTTCATTTATATAGTTCAAAATTATTAAATTTTTGAATTAGATAATCTATTACTAATAGGTGTATTACTAATAGGTGTATTAGTAATCGGTTACCAGAGTTGCATATTACAAATCATGCAGTTGGTAATCAATTACAAATAGACTGTAATCAATTATAAACAAACTTTAAACAATTACCAAAGTTAGACTAGTGTACAAAAAGCAAAATCCTGCAACTTTTGAGAGAGCACTGATAACAGTTTAAAAACTGTTATTTTCATGCTTAAAATTGACACAAAAAGCAACCTTTACACTTAGAAACTAGCTTGAAATCATGCTTTTATCCATATTTTTAGAAATAAGAGAGCTGGACAGGTTTATGCTTGATTTCAGTGTTTTTGTGCAGGTTTTAAGGTGAATTTAGTGAAAGAAGTGAAGAAGGAGAGAGTTGAAAGTGAATTTAATGGTTTTGTGCAAGATTCTCTTGATTTTGTAAGCTAATTGAATTATTTGAAAGAAGAATTGAAGTACCGAATGATTGGAATGCTGAAAAGTCTACCAGAAACTAGAAAAGTCAACCAGTCAACAAAAAAGTCAACCAGTCAACCAGAATACGAAAAAAGTCAACCAGACGAGTTTTGGGCCAATTTTATGCGATTTTATGATCTGTTTGGGCCTCGACCCGTTTTCTATTATTTTTATGTCCTATTTAAAGACCTAGATGTCTTAGGGTTGGGATCTTTGGCAAAGATGAAGCAAACACTCTCTCTTCCACCCCTTTGAAGGAGGATCTTGGATGCTCAGGCTACCTCTTCACCTTTCTAGGGTTTTATCTTTCATTCTTTCATTATTGTTCATCTAGGTTCACCATGAATATGGTGAACTAAACCTTGTATGTTTGTTGGGGAATCAATGTAATCTTTTGAAGCTCTCATATATGGAATTTGTGCTTGCATCTTAATCTAAGATTTATGCTTTCCTTCATCATTAGTTAGGATTTTTCCTCTTTGCCTAATGCTTGCTTTGTTTAACTCATTCAATGCATGATTATTGATTTTGTCGATACGGGAACGTACGGGGAAGTCTAGATCCGGGGAATTTCTCCCAATAAGTATATTGGTTGCCTTAAGCTCCTGTGCTAAATAAACTAATTATTAGGAATGCTAGGAATCGTATGAACTCGTAATTAGGGAGAAGCCTTCTTGAAAGGTAATTTAGAGAGTGGCATTAACAATGATGAATTGAATGTTGAATTCCTAAAATATATGAGAGTGGATAAGATGAATTTGATAAACCCCAACAACATATTCATTCATATAATCCATTGAAAGTGTTTGTATTTTGTTTTAGCCATTGATCAACCTCATGCATACATGTTTATTTTCGTCTTTTGCATAGTAAAATCCAATTATTTTGTTCTTAAGTCTTAGCTAATCAACAAATCACATAACTAAACTAGGCCGTGAGTCCTTTGGGAGAACGATACTTGGTCTTACCGAGTTTATTACTTGAAACGATTCGGTCATACTTGCCGATTGTTCAACAAGTTTGTGACATCATATTTTGGTGATCATAAATTTGTCCATCAAGTTTTTGGCACCGTTGCCGGGGACTCTGGTTTAACTGGTTAATTTGTGTGATTATTGATTATCTTTGACTTTAATTTTGAATTTCTGTTTTTATTTTCTGTTTTTATTTTTTCGGTTTTTATTTGATTTGGTTTTATTTTATTTGATTTTATTTGATTTTATTTTATTTGATTTGATTTGATTTTATTTTATTTTATTTTATTTTATTTTATTTTATCTTATTTGATTTGATTTTATTTTATTTGATTAGATTAGATTTTATTTGATTAGATTAGATTTTATTTGATTTGATTAGATTAGATTTTATTTTATTTTATTTTATTTTATATTATTTTATCTTATCCTCTGAATCTTTTATCTTCTGAATCTATATCTTCTTCTCTATCTTTTTGTGCTAACAAATATTTTCTAGAGTTTTGTGCCTAATGCATGCAGGATGCAATTCGATCAAGAATTTAACTATATGGGCACTCAATTCTTCCAAGGTCAACAAAGGAAAGCAAGAGATCTCATCTTTCAGGCAAGGCATGGAGGAATCACTAGGTCATGCATGGGAAAGATACAAAAGCTTGTTACGTAAAACTCCCACGCATGGTTTTGAAGATCAGGAAGTAGTCTTAACTTTCCTTGGAGGTCTTGGTTCACAAACCAAGATGATGCTAGACGCCTCAGCAGGAGGCAATATCAAATGGAAAACTCCAGAGGAAGCAACAGAGATTATAGAAAACATGGCTACTAGTGATAATGAGCTGCACAGTGAGAGAGAAGCTCTTATGCAACAAAAAGGAGTTCTCCAATTACAGACACATGATGCCCTGCTAGCTCAAAACAAAATTCTAACTCAACAGTTGGAAACTCTGACCAAAATTCTAACCCACCTTATGGCAACAGTTATCTATGCTTAATGAAAGGTCCATGAGGATGGAGGAAACTCTCAACAATTTCATACAGAAAACTGAGTCTACCCAAAAGAGCACTGAAGCTGCTATCAAAAATTTGGAGACTCAGATGGGGCAGATCACCAAACAGGTGGAAGAAAGGCCAAGTAGAAATTGTGGGGCTAATACTGAGGTTAACCCCAGGGAAGAGTGTGAAGTGCTAGTGAGTGTAAATGTTGAAAAAGTTGAGTTGGAAAAAGAAGAGAGAAAAGAGAGAGAAGAGAAAATTTGTGTGAAGATTGAGAAAGTGAGTAGAAAAAGAAAAGAAAAAAAGAAAGTGAGAGAAAAGAAAAAGAGGACGAGAGAAAAAAAGAAAGAATCATATGAAAAACCTCTTCCTCATCCAAAGAAGTATCATAGGAAGAAGGAATTTGAGCGCTTTATGAAAATTTTCAAGAAATTGGAAATTAAAGTTCCTATGATTGAGACACTGCAACAGGTTCCCGGTTTGATCAAATTTCTGAAGAAGTTCAGTAGAAAGAAGAAAAAGAAGATGGAACATGAGCTTTATTGGGTCAAGCTAATGACGTTAAAAGAGCGCTTGCTGGGAGACAACCCAGTGATTTAAAAACTTTTGATTTTGATTTTGGTTTTGTAACTTTTAATCTGTGGACATTATTTTTGTAAATATTTTGTTGGATATAGCATCTACTGAAGGATGCTAGGTGGTTAAGTATCTACTGAAGGATACTCAGTTTGTAACACCTACTGATGGATGTTGGTAAGAAAATTTTGCACCTACTGATGGGTGTTGGTAAGTTTGTTACACCTACTGATGGGTGTTGGTAAGTTTGTTACACCTACTGATGGGTGTTGGTAAGTTTGTTACACCTACTGATGGGTGTTGGTAAGTTTGTTACAACCTGAGTTTCCTGAGTTTCTTTTATATAGTAGCCGTAAGAACTAGTTAAGAACTATATTCAAATAGGAAAAATTCTCTTTAACAACTTTTTTACAATAATATATGTGATAGTTTGTGATTGGTCTATTTCAAATATACAGACGTCACCCTTTAGACGTCCGACCCTCGAATATCCAACGTAAAAAATGACCGGAGCATTTTTCATAAATAAAACAACTATTTAGACGTCGGTTATGGAAGGGCCCGACGTCTAAATACTCATATACGTCGGCTCCCCCGAATAGACGCCAAAACTAAATGAAAAAGATAAAAATAATAATTTTTTATTCTATTTAGACGTCTGTTATGGAGGGAACCGACTTCTGAAGCACTTTAGACGTCTGTTAATTGGGGGAACCGACGTCTAAACCCTAAATCCAGAAATTTAAAAAGTCACTTTTTGACTCCATTTAGACGTCTGATCCCGCCACTCCGACTTCTGAAGCACTTTAGACGTCTGTTAATTAGGGGAACCGACGTCTAAACCCTAAATCCAGAAATTTAAAAAGTCATTTTTTGACTCCATTTAGATGTCTGATCCCGCCACTCCGACTTCTGAAGCACTTTAGACGTCTGTTAATTGGGGGAACCGACGTCTAAATTTTGGCATTAAAACACCGTGAACACGAGACAGCCGTTACGTGCACTCATTGTTCATCATCTTCGTCGCGTTTTCTCTCTACGGGTTACGCTTTTTAGGTTCGTTTTATCACTTTTGCACCGTTTTAAATTTATTTTACTCTGATTACATCACTCTTTGATGCATTATCTTTCATTTGAACCGATTAAAATGCGTTTTCGTTGGGTTTTGGTGCAGTTATTCTCGTGTCTTTAGGCGGCGTTCTATGGCGGCGATTTCTTGCGTTTTGTATTCCTCCAATTCCCTCCACTACGTTTTTAAAACCATCCAATAAAAAAAATGTACAATACATTCTCTGCAACTAAAATATAAAGTTGTAAACTCGAATCACCATGACTCAGGAGCAACCTCAGAGACGTCTAACCTATATGGATCGGACGTCTATATAGACGTGGGACCTATATAGATCGGACGTCTATATAGACGTCGAACCTATATAGGTCCGACGTCTATAGAGACGTTTGACCTAAAGGGTCCGACGTTTCATTAACGTCACCCATATAGACGTCGAACAAAGATCAGACGTTAAAAGCCCAAAATAACAGACGTCTAAAGTCCTTTTTGCACTAGTGCAAAACGATGTATCATCTAAGTGCTTATCATTTATCATCTAATCATACTATAATGTTTAACATTATGTCTATATTTCATTTCAAACAATAAAATATATCTATTTATATTTTACTCTTCAAAATATGGAATTTAACCACATTTAGTCTAACTTCAACCAAAAGAAATTTGTAATCAATTACGTAATACAATATTTGCAAACTCATACACATAACAATTTACAACCTGAGTTTCCTGAGTTTCTTTTATATAGTAGCCATCAGAACTAGTTAAGAACTATATTCAAATAGGAAAAATTATCTTTAACAACTTTTTACAATAATATATGTGATAGTTTGTGATTGGACTATTTCAAATATACAGATTAATAAAACAGTGATATATAATCTATTATCAAAAAGTTGTTAAAATATAACTGTGTATTCAAATATTTCAAAGTTATCTTTCGTTATTTAGACATCAATTGCCATATCCCCTCAAACCTCTTTCCTCCTTTACCAAAGCAAGTATAAGACAACGCACTTCATTCTGTGCACCACACCTTTTTTGTCCTTTTTTTCTTAAATTGTACGTCCAACCTTTTTAAAGCAAATTTGTAAATAAATTTTTATTCAAAATTCAACATAAAATCCTAAATTTCTGTGGTAGTTGTGCGGTGTCTACAAATGTGAAACAAGTTGTTAACCAAAGACAAAGATCTTCAGAAGGCACATGATAACAATATATCATGCTACATTAAAATAATGTATTGATTATTTTTTTTTTCGAAAGCAATTCACACAATAGTTTAATGGTACCAAAATATTAATCACCCCATTTTTTATACTTTGAAAAGTATATCAAAATTATTACTGAGAAAATAGAGCTGGAGATATCTCATCCTTGGTATAGTATAAGTTTTATATTTAAAAATAAATAAAATCTCACGTGTTACTGAAGTATTTATTGATGATACTTCTTTTTCTCAGTAAAAATAGTATAAATTTCTTATATTTATGCAAAATAAAAATAACTTCCGACAATAACTACTTATTTGTACCTTAATCTTATACTCTCTGTTTCACGATTGAAGCTCGTGTCACATTTATTACAACAACTTCTTCTAACAAAGCAGCACGTGAAGAAATGGGGAAGCAAACAAAGGAGGAAGCTAATTATTGGTATTGTACTTTACAGGGGTAAAAAAGAGAGGGGAAATGTGGTTAAAAAGTTACAGAAGGAAAGTTGCAACTGTTTCGAGGCTCCTAATAACTGAATTAGTATCTTGAATGCAATGGAATATTGGAGAATCTTACTAAATTGACCATTCATTATCTACATATTTGAAGCAATAGTGTTGTTTTGTGGAACATTTGAAGTGGTTAGAAGCCAATCTGTACACGTGTAACACGTTGAGACAGCACATGTAGAAGAGTGTGTTTGGTTGAGGATAATGGAGTGAGGGAATTTGTCTTCGTATTTTGAACCATAAGTTTTCTGACAAATAGTTGGTGGCTAGAGATATATGTTTGGAAAGAACGCAGAGAATGAGCTATCACCACTCATTCCCCTCCTCCAAAAAACCAACCTTCCAAACGCACCCTCACTTCGCTATGCTCTTTGCCACATTCCCCTCCCTTGTCCTCACCCACCACCACCATCACCACCACAACCTTAATCTCAACGAATAATCAAACACAAATTCCAAGCTCACACACACTTTTCTACATCATTCTTCGTTCCTCAATTAACATGAATCCCTCCTGTCGCTTCGCTTCGGCTAAACACACTCCCTTCCTTCGTAACTCTCACGCCACCTCCCCTCTCTTCCTCCGACACTCCCACCGCGTCAACACTCTCCTTCCCTCCCCGCCGCCACCACCGATACCACTAAAACCTTCCTCGCTCAGCATTCTCAGGTTCAGGCACTTCAGCGCCGCCAAGCGCTTTGCCACGCTGTCTTCTTTCGCCGAAGGGGAGGCGGAGGGGCGGAAGGAGGGAGTGCGAGCGACGAACGGCGATGAGGTGGATGGGCTTGCAAAGGCCTTTGACATATCCTCGGGAACCGCGTCTGCCATATCGATATGCATGGCTTTGGCGGTGCTGAGCTTCCCGCTGATGATGAAGTCGCTGGGGCCGGGGCTGGCGGTGAAGACGAGGGTGCTGTCGTACGCAACGTTGCTGTTCGGGTTTTACATGGCGTGGAACATTGGCGCCAACGACGTGGCGAACGCGATGGGGACCTCGGTGGGGTCGGGGGCGCTGACGTTGAGGCAGGCGGTGCTGACGGCGGCGGTGTTGGAGTTTTCGGGGGCGCTGTTGATGGGGTCGCACGTGACAAACACTATGCAGAAAGGGATTCTGTTGGCCAATGTGTTCAATGGGAAAGATACTCTGCTCTTCGCTGGCTTGCTCTCTTCTCTGGCTGCTGCTGGCACTTGGTTGCAGGTAAAAGAAGCGATAAAAAACAAAAACAAAACCACCACTCTCTTTCATAATCTTCTCATTCAAAACGCAAAATGAAATTGAAACATAATGTCCTCATTGAAAATCCTCTCCCTCAACAACTATGCATGGTATTGCTCATAAGATCAGGTAGAATCAAATGACAACAGAGGTATTAAACTATTGTCGTTGTTATAGTTACTCAACTTATAGACAAATGCGCGCGTAATTGCGGTTATAGATTGAAGTTTAAAACCTTCTGATTAGAAGAAATATTTAATTTAATCGGAATGCACTCTAAGCTTCTTGGCTATTTTATATCGTGTTTCAAGATTGTCACGTTTAATTTAAACGGAGTAACCAAATTTAGTAAACTTTCAAATAATTCTTTTAAGGTGTAATTTGGTAATTATGTTAGTTCAAAAGATTATGTGACCTAAGTTATATGATTAACAAAAAAAAGTAAAAAAATGAATTTGTTATAAATGAAAAATGTTTTATACTATTTTTAGTGGATTTGGGATTCGTGTACACTTACCTCTTGTCCAATCACCTTAATCTTTGTTTATGCAGTAATTATAATCAATCTTTATCGATACCTATATCAATTGTTTAATTATGTCTAATATGTATTTGAATTCCTAAAATATTAAGGGTTATGACCCTTTGTTTGGAGTGATCAGGGCTCGTACCCTTTGTTTCTTTACAGATTAGACTTTGAAGCAACAGGTGTTAGATGCTCATTGCTTACTATAAGTAACGAGGGGATAAATTCTTTTGCACTCGTAAAATTTTGTTGTCAACAATTACTTTTGAAGAAATTTATCCAACCGGAACATAGTACTACCAATCTGAACCTGGGCTTTGAACATATTGCTTTGTTCAAGAGATAAATCAAGAGTAATGTTTTGTTTATATATATTCAAACAATCCAATGAAATTGAACATCTATTTATTGTTTTGCTCTATGCAGTTTGCATCATATTATGGTTGGCCAGTATCTACTACACATTGTATAGTAGGAGCAATGGTGGGGTTTGGTTTAGTATATGGAGGTGCTGGAGCTGTTTTCTGGGGTTCACTGGCAAGGGTGATCTCTTCGTGGGTGGTGTCACCACTGATGGGAGCAGCTGTATCATTTCTTGTCTACAAGTGCATCCGAAGGGTAAACTCTTGAATCCAACATGCTGTCTTCAGGGTTCTAACGTTTTCCTATTCGATTTCAATGGCAGACTAGGAAAAAGTAATCAAATTTCAAAAGAAAGGTTATTTCGGTTCAAAATTATTTGATTTTAATGTATATGCACTCTGATTGGAAAAAAGTTTAAACTGTATGTGACATCTCATAGTTTAACGAGTTTAATGACATCAACTGTCAAACGCCTTACTGGTGTGTTGGATGGAGAGGATGAAACTAATACGGATTTGGTAGGAAAGACAGAAAAGAAAAATCATTTTAAATCTACTATACTATTTCTCACTGATTTTTACTCATCTTAGTCTCTCCATATAACTTTTCTATTTTTCTACAACCAAACACTTTTACCTTCATTTTATTTCTTGCCTATTTTCAGTCTTCCATTTTATTCTCACTTAACTTATTTCTCTATTCTCCGGCAAAGATGACTGGAGCAGTGTAAAAATTGTCTATATATGTGAGGAGTACATCAAAATTAAACTAAAATATCTTGTGCTGAAGATTTATTATTGACACTATTTGGATTCATTTTCGAAACTTGTTTGGCTTGAAAAAAATTATAACTTCAAAATTTAACGTTGTCAATCAGAAAATATGCTGAATTCCTGCTCTTAATCTTTCCCCCGTTCAGTTTGTATACAGTGCACCTAACCCCGGACTAGCAGCCGCTGCCGCCGCACCAATTGCTGTATTTCTGGGTGTTACTGGGATTTCATTTGTTGCGTTTCCCCTTAGCAAGAGTTTTCCTTTAGCTTTGGCACAAGCTTTAGTCTGTGGAACTGTTGGTGCTTTTCTGGTTGACAGAATCATCAGAAAGCAGCTGGGCCATCTTCTTGTCAAGGCAAATACTCCAAAGCCTGAGCCAAAAGAAGAAACTGTCCACCACAATATAGGATTCCTGGATGATGTTGCAGGCCCAAAGGGTGCTCAATTGGAAATAGTTTATGGAGTCTTTGGTTACATGCAAGTCCTTTCAGCATGTTTCATGTCATTTGCTCACGGTGGAAATGATGTCTCCAACGCCATAGGCCCACTGGCAGGTGCACTGGCTATCCTTCAAGGTGGTGCCATGGGAACTGAGATTGTCATTCCAACTGATGTTCTCGCTTGGGGAGGATTTGGAATAGTTGCAGGGCTAATGATGTGGGGTTACAGAGTGATAGCTACAATAGGAAAGAAAATTACAGAACTTACTCCAACCAGAGGATTTGCAGCTGAGTTTGCTGCTGCCTCTGTGGTTCTGTTTGCTTCAAAACTGGGGCTACCCATCTCTGGAACCCATACTCTAGTAGGGGCAGTAATGGGTGTTGGATTTGCAAGGGGATTAAACAGTGTTAGAGCAGAAACTGTGAAGGAGATTGTGGCTTCATGGATAGTCACTATTCCAGTTGGTGCTGTTCTCGCAGTCATCTACACTTGGATCTTGACTAGGATTTTGTCCTATGTTTTATGAGGGTGCATTCCGAGATATGAAAGCTTATATAGGTGGTTAATTCAACTTACTGTTACCATCTTTCAAAGCATTGTTTTTGTGCAATACAAATTGGAGAAGAGGGGATTGGTGTGGCTGCACACGCATCGTGGATGGAAGATTCTTAACTCAGTTGGCAAGGGATGAATCTTTTATGTTCGGATGTCAAAACTGTGATTACTATGTTCATTTAATCTCGGATGGAAATTTAATAAGAAGGAAAATGAGTGGAGCATTCCTCAGCTCCAGCATTTTTAGACTTTTACTTTTATCACGCTAAGGTATTGTTTTTAATAAGCTTCCTTGTGTTTACAGGTTACGGATTCGGCGATATTGGTCTGTATTCAGTGAATTCATTTAACCTTTTTGCCCCATCTCTGCTTAAAATCCACTCGTTAAACATTCTTTGAAATAGAACTGTGTGATTCAATTAGACATCTTAATCTCCAGCCCAATTCCATGGAGTAATATAATGTGAAAATAGTACAAGAGAAATACATCCTACACCCTAAACAGAGCCTGAATTAGAAGGTGATCACTTAGAAAAAAACAATCTCAAGACAACATGAAAGTATGAATTTAATAAAATAAATAAATAAATGGGATGTGATGGAGATACCTGGATTCAATATAACGAGATAACTCAATTTCATTTGTGGTGTTAGATTTGTGAGAAGTTCCGCCAATGCTAGCAATAATTTTATGCAAATGGCTCACATTTTTTCTTCTTCTGTCTAATACACATGCCAAAGTTCCTTATGCACAAGGAAACAATACAATTAAAAAAAAAACAAAGGTGGGAATTACGTATTGATTTTATTAAAATGGTGCAACAGCTATCCATAGATCCTGAAGAGAAACGAGTGATTCAATGGCACGCAAGTGCCATAGAATAAGAGCTCTACAGCACAAAATCATGGCGAGAGTTCCTTCACAGTTGGGAGGCTAGGTTGCCATCCCAAGGTCCGATATGGTCGTGGCTTTGGAAGAGGTGCCACAAAAGGCTTCTTCCCTTTTATTCCTTTTCGTCTTGAAGGTCTTGGGGTTATGGACTTCTCCCTACGGCCATAGAAGTCCTTCGCAGAGTAAAAACAGTCCTCTACACCTCCTTCACCTAAACAACCATGCACATTTGACTCCACCTTTTCTACACCTAGCCCCATTCCCTCTTTGACAACACTGTTGCTCCCTTGTCCTTTGGGAGAAAGACTTGTCCTTTTTTCTAACCCTTGGCCTGCAACTCCATTTGGCTCTTTCATTTTCCCATTCTCTCTGTGACTTTTTCCACCATTGATGATTGTATCCAGCGTCTCATGGCCTGCTACACCATTCGCCACTTTCACTCTCTCCTTTGGAGACCCCTCTGAAATTTTTCGTTTCAACTTCTCCACGTCTTTAAAAGAGATCAGGATGTACTTGTGACCAGGCACCAGAACCTCCTCTCTCCATAACACCGATTGATGAGGCACTTTGAACACTTCTGGCCGTGCAACACACATCCCTGGATACTTTGTCATCAACTTAGACGCAGGAACTGCATGTCTATACAGTTCCTGATGTCCACCCGCGTGAGTTATCCTCACAACAAAATCCCTGGACTTTGAGTACAATTCCGGCGACGGCACCCTTTCACTCTGATGGTTCTTCCTTCTGGAACCTTTCTCTCTATGTTCCACCCGGCCTAACGAATGAACCACTCGCTTCAGCATAGCCTGCACTTCAAACTTATTATTATGCTCTCTGAATGTTTCACCATCTCTTTTAGAAACTAGAGCTGGGTAGCGGAAGAGCGTGCGCCACAGAGGTATTATTTAAAGAGAGTCATCATAGATGCTTCTCAGTTTCCTATGGCCGGCTTTCTCTATAGCGCGATGAGTCCGAGGTTGGGGCATGTGCAAACAAAGGGAAAACAATGGCTTTTATTTGAGTCAGGACAAAACAAATTCATAGACTTGATAAGAAGGAATCAACCCTTTCCTCAAAATTAACTTCAGCGTTTGATACCGAGCCATGCCAGCACCACAGACACATTCTTGTGCCAGGATCATACTCCCATAAACCCGACAACACTTGTCGCTCGAGTTTCTTGAGCCTCCCACTGATCCAGTTGTTGTGGATCATGTAACTCCCCTTCTTCAAACATGCTGCCTTCACGTCTTTTTCCCACCATAGCTCTTGGTAAGCCCCGTTTGGGAAGAGGTCTCTGTCTAAGAAATGTACCGTTAGGTTTGTTTCAGGTTCCACACATTGGTTGTCACCAACGCGGTTGGATCCTCCTTCGCCGCATAACGTGTCGTAGAAGCTTGGCTGCTCTGATAAGCCAGAAGTTTCTGCATGTCTTACCACTTTCTCTATAGCAGCAATTGTCTGAGTATCGGAATGAGCGTAATAGAAGCCGGAGTTTAAGCGTCTAGGTAGGTTTATTGGTCCTGCACAAATGACAGCAAAAGAATATTTGAAACCTTGGAAACATCTGCATCCAATCTCTGAGACATTATGTTCGAATGTCTTTCTCTCTTTTACGTTAGTATTTGACGTGTTTATTCTAGTTTTCTTTTACTCACTTGTCAGTCCAAAACTATAATTACCAGTGCAAAATAAATTATCACAGAATAGAAAATTTGCTATAGGTTTATACTCTTCTTACTCAAATCATGGCAATGGATGTTTTATGTTTCTAGTTTGGAAAAGTATGAATTCCAAGTGCAAAATAAGCAAGCACCTTGTTTTTTGAATTCATCAGACTGTGCAGCAAGAACAGCAGGGCCAAAAGAGTGAAGTAAGGGAAGTGGATTTTTGAACCAGTATACATCAACATCACTGAGAAGTACATTGTAACCTAGCTTGAGAATCTTTAGAACAATTCTTGACTTCACTTTTGTCACCCTTTGGAAGCACTTGGTGCCAAAGTGGCAGTCATCAAAACTGATGTTACTTGGAGCTGTTGGATCAGTGAAAACTGGAATTCCCTGTCTCAACAGAAAGCGAGTAACTGCGTTCAGATACAAGAAAGTATGATAACTATACTGATATAATTAATTAAGCTTTGAGAGCGTTTAGGGAATGCCAGCATGAGCACAAATAGAACTTCTTTTGGATTATTATTATTTTTATTATTTGAACACAAATAGAATAATAATGAACCGTTATTGGTTTGTAACCTACATTAATAGTTTTCACATTTGGCCAAAAAATAGCATATAGTGCGTTAACAACATTAATGATAGATTCGTTTCTTATACTTCTTCATAAATTGCACGTTGTACCAAACATAGCTAATGTGTATAAGTTAGAAACATAAGAATGCATTTATCTTAATTTTAAGCAAGGTTTTTTCTGCTTGCATCCACGTCATGTGCACAAATGATGAAAGACTGCTTAAATTTAAACTTAAAACAGCTTTCATAAGCAATATAATAAGATGAAATATCTGAGTTTGTACAGGGTTACCACATTAGATGTGATCCCAACCCATATTTTTTTATACTTGGACAATTTTTAATATCTTTTTTTATGATTTGTGGTATATTTTTAACATTAAAAACTATTAAAATGCAGAAGATTTTCCAAATTTTAAAATCTCCCCGTTAATGCTGTTTTGTAATTTTTAATGAATTTGCTAAATTATTCATGTGTTGAGAGAAATATTGGAGCATTGCTGACTTGATGGTCCAAAACTAGTAAAACCATTTAGTTATAATGAAATAATGAACTTCTCATTTTTCAGATATCACAACTATGTAATTTTAGCTTTCAAGATTTTAATTATGTCAACTAACTTCACAACGTATCGCTATGTTAATGAGCTTTCAATTATTCAAACATCGAAGGTCAGTGCTACATCTAACTTATCTTAAGCCTGAAAGGATTAACACTGCATTTAAGGGAACGACTCATAATAAGGTTCTTGCTGTTCATTTTGATGTAACAGTGTCAAGACCCACTAATATAGTTAAGTTTGAAATCCCTCCTAAATATGGGTATTTTGAATTGAATTTCTATTATTTTTTCTATATATTTAATATTCAAAATATTTATATATTTCAACTAAATATGGTTAAATATCAATATCATTATGATTGATGTAAAACAAGTAATTTTTATTGTTAGATAATAATATTTTATGTTGTTTGATGTCTTCCATGTTGTGACTTACGCGATTAAGGAACTATCACTGTTAAAAAAAGTCATATAACAGTGACCATACCCATCTCAGGGACAAATTAAACGTCGTGTTTTCAATCGAAAAAAAAATACATATAAACTGAGTAATTAGAGTAAAAACTTTAATAGGGACAAATTTAAAAATATCAAAATTTGTAAGAGATTTAGAAATTAATTAAGCCTTGATTTTGCACAAATATAATTATGCAGAGCAGGACAGCACATACCTGCAGGATGGAGAATTGATAAGTTTCCTGATCAAGGGCACACACAACAAAATTTTGAACAAACAGTTGTCGTAATCTGCAAACCCAACTCATGAGCATATCCTTGTAGCTATATCCAGCAACGGTAACTATAACTGTTTTACTTTTGTCTGCAGTGATAGACAGGAGTGATTCTAAGGAGAACGGAAGCTCCAGAGTTGCTGGAATTTTCATCTGATCCTTCACAGAGCAATCAAATGATGCAGTCTGTGGTTTCTGACGATCAATGCAATACATTGTATTTTCCTTTAACCAAGATGAAAAATACTTTTCCTTCATCAGGTTCATTGCACCCTGGTGCCCAATTGAATAAACAGCATTTTTCTTGGTGTCAACCATAATGTATTGTTTATTGCACTTCAAAAGTTTGACCAGGTTAGAGTTATCTTCACTGTAGAAGAATGATCCATAGTTTGCCCCCACATGGGAATTGCCAATGTACTCCCAATTTCTATTCTCAGTATCTAAAGCACTGGGATTTCCTTGTGTGTTGCTAAATTCATCCTCTTCATTCAAATAGAAACTTGTGATGGTCAAACTAGCATCAAAGACAAATCTGAACTCAGATGACATTGCCTCATGAATCACCCAATTGTTATGTACACCTTTCCCATACAAGAAAGGAGGAAGAACTCCATCATGTAGAGGCACATCCTTGCTGTTCCACACCATGAGCATTCTTGTATAACAACGTTTCCCCTGCCCATTCTGTTGAAGTATTTTCTGCAGCTGAACAAGAAAGGACTATTCAATTTAGTTTTCTTGAGCATACAAGTGTTTTCAATGAGTAGTTTTTCCCAGGTTTTTCAATTTTTCATACCTGCTGGATCTTCATCCGTTTCCCGTTACTTGTCTGCCAATGTTTCCCAGACTCATCCAAATGGAATGGGAAGGAAGAAACATTTTGAGGTGAAGCAACAAGAAGCCAATCATGGTCAAGTTGATACACATGGTTTAGGGTGGAGATGAATCCAGAAAGGATAATGGTTTCAGGGTCAACGATAACAGATAAATCTGATGTGTATGAGCGTAACTTTGCAATCATGGAGTGGAAAAAAGGAGTACCTAGGAAGCTGGATAAAAATTAATAGTTATAAAGCAGTAGTTAAGATATAATAAGTTGATGATACAAGAACTTTTACACTGATAATATACAAAAACAAGCATTAAAAGTAAATTAGTTTTTGTAAGTGTTGAGTTTAACAGAATCAATTTCAGACAGAAGAACTAATGAATATCAAATCAAGAATACTATCCTCTAGCGGACGAGGCCAATTTGTTTACTTACGTAAAATCGATGCTAGTGTCAACTAAAACCCTGGAATCAAAAGCATCAGCAAAAGAGGCAACGGTAGGATCTTGACTGTAGAAAACAACAGTAACATATGGAGACAGAGCCAGCCATGACCTAAGAGCAAGTGTCTGTTTGGTCCCAGTAGAGCCCTTAAATGGTTTTGGAGCTGTGAATATTGTAATACTTGTGGAATCCAATATAACATCTTTGGAAGCTCTGCTATGATCCTTCAATGAAGGTAATCTCTGAGTGGCATAGAGAGAGAGAGCAATGAAGACAAACCCAGATAACCAAACTGACCATAGCTCCACCGGAGATCCCTGCAAATCAAATACAATATTAATTTACATGTTTTGAAACAATGCTTTTGAAAGAATGCAATTCAAGGAACGAAAAAATTAAGGACCTTCATGGCTTGTAGTAATGACAAAATTCTGTCCTTGTTTTGTGAAATCTTCATGGGTTGTTAAGAGAGAGAGAGAGAAAGAGAGAGAGAGAGAGAGAGAGAGAGAGAGAGAGAGAGAGAGAGAGAGTGAGTGATATTTTACCTGAAAGAAAGAAATGCAACTCTAACAAACCCACCAGACCCCGACTAAGAATGTGAAGTTTGACGTCACAAGCACGTTAAGAGTTGAAAGAATTGAATTCAATATACAAAGCTAGAGATGAAAAACAAGTAGCTAGTCCAGAGTCAAACGCGTTACATATACTAAACTATAAACACGTATCATGAATAAAATCGAAGTTAATAACGTTCGATCGTTTCCTGTATTTCTGCACTATGAATTCATGAATGGCATGTGGACGTTACCAAATGAATACGTAAAGGAGACAAAAACATGGCCATTGAGTTGGTTAAACCAAAAAATGTACATATTAATTACTGTTACTACTACGCTTTATGCTCACGAATCCGATCAGGAATCCGATCAGGAATCCGATCAGGAATCCGATCGGAATAAAGACTCTCCGATCAGGAATCCGATCGGAATAAAGACTCTGACTTTAGACAACCGATCGGGTATCCAGTATAATATATCCGATTGGGGGACAGAAGATCACGAGGAAGACCGACCGGAAGTGGGCACACACCCGATTGGGTTCCTTGTGATATGACCGACCGGAAATAGGCACACACACACATCCGATCGGGTTCTTTGTGATATGACCGATCGGGATGTGTTGACAATGATTGAATATGCAAAATTATTAAAGGAGACAGTGGAGGGACCCCTTGTTTACCTAAATGGGCAACAAATCCCTTGATTAGGCAGCAAATATGAGTGGTAGGTCCCTTGCTGGACATTGAGAAATGATTGGGAAATCTGTTCCCAAAATATGATAAATAAGAATTAAAGTGCGAAGGTAAGAGGGCTCTAATCTATCCTTAATAATGATATACGGACAAAACCCATTCTGACTTGAGCGTCGGAGTGTTTATTGTAGGTCCACCCCCCATTGCACCAGATACCGGCAGCAGGAGGAGGAGCACCAGAGGCGAGGGAAGAAGTACAGAACACAAGAGAAGAAGTGTTTCAAGACAGAGGCAGCTAAAATCTTCCCCGGTCCAATTCAGCAGAAACATTTTGGCGCCCACCGTGGGGCCGAGGGGAGTTGAAGATAATCTATTGCAACTGTAAAGATGGAGCGAGATCTGGCAGCGTATTTACAGGATATGAGAAGGAAAATGGAGGCGATGCAGGTAGAGATTGAGACATTGAGAGCCGAACGTGATGCAGTTGGAGGGGCGCAAGCTAATAACCAATCATCTGCTCGTGTTCGTACACCCCCAATAGTAGAAGTCCCAGAAACTGAGCCAGACTCAGAGGAGGACACGGATCCTAATCCTGGTGGCCATTATCAAGGGGGGGAGCAAAGCGAGGCAGGATCATATCGTACTGCAAACCGTCCTGCCCCGGCCGGTCGGGCTCGAGCATTGCATCCGTTCACAGCAGGGATCATGGAGGAACAGATTCCAGAAAGAGCATTCCCGGCGTTGGAAAAATATGATGGTTCGGGGGATCCTGAAGAGCATTTGAGATCATTTGTAGACGCGATGACCATTTACTCCCCCAGGGAAAATGTGTGGTGCAGAGTCTTCTCTTTGTCAATCAAAGGAGAAGCTTTGGCCTGGTTTCACTCGTTAAAACCCCGAACCATCAACAGTTTTACCTCTTTGAGGGATATGTTTGAAAGACAGTTTTCGGCGGGTAGAGCGCGAAATCTGACATATCTGGAATTGACTAATATAAAGCAGGAGAAAGGAGAAAGTCTTAGAGGTTTCATGGACAGGTTCAATAGAACCGCTCGGCAGGTAAGGGGAGTAGGCAAGAAGTTTACTATCAGTACGTTAGCTACTGCCCTAAGACCTTCCCCATTTGCTGATAACCTGTTCGCGGAACCTCCATTGAATCTGGATGAGCTGCAAGAGAGAGCAGCTCGGTACATTAGAGTAGAAGAAATGAGGGCGGTCCAAAGACGACAAGATCAAGGGGGGAATTCGGCACAGGAGAAAAAAGAAGGTAAGAAATTGTTCGTTCCGGATGAACGGTCAAGGAGCCAAAGGTACAGGGATGGTCCTAAGGGGGGTAGGTACGAACGATATACCCCATTGAATGCGCCAAGGGCAAAAGTGTTGGAGGAAGCCTTGAGTGCGGAATTATTAAAGGTGAGACCTTGTCGGACATCACCTAAAGCAGATGGAACCAAGCATTGCGCTTTTCATCTCAACTTAGGACATAATACAGAAGACTGCACGGTGTTGAAGGATAAAGTGGAAGACCTGATTCAGGCGGGTCATCTGAAACAGTTTGTCAAGGAGGGACGAAAGACGAAAAGTCCAAATTCAAGGACAAGGATGGAAAGAAGTGATAGAAGAGAAGATAGGCGTCCCAACCGTAGGAGGAGTAGAAGTCGCAGTCATGAACAATCACTGCGGGGGGTGATAAACACCATCTCGGGTGGATTTGCAGGAGGAATGTCGGCAACTGCAAGGAAGAAAAACCTGAGGGAGCTTAAAAGTGTACATTGGGTAGATGTGAGAAAGCGTTCTATGCCGCCTATTACATTTACAGATGAAGATTTCCATGCTCCCGATCCAGGAGAGGATGACCCGATGGTGATAACGGCAGTTATTGCTCGGTATAGTGTAGGAAAGGTGTTGGTTGACCAGGGTAGTTCAGTCAACATTTTATACTGGAAAACATTACAGCAGATGGATATATCTGAAGACTTGATTGTCCCTTATAATGAGCAGATCATAGGATTCTCGGGAGAAAGAGTAGACACCAGGGGCTATGTGGACCTCAGAACATGCCTAGGAACCGAACGGAGTAAGGAGATAAGAACCAGGTTCTTGCTGGTAGATGCGAGCGCCTCTTATAATGTGTTACTGGGGCGACCATGTTTAAATGCGTTCGGGGCAATTGTTTCCACCCCCCATCTTACACTCAAATTTCCATTGGATAATGGAAATATCTGTTCCGTTCGGTCTGATCAAAGGATTGCACGGGAATGTTACATGGCAGGACTGAAGGTACATCCATCATCATTCAACTCACCTGTCCAGCCAAGGAGAAGACGATCGGAAGTTGCAATGACAGATTTAGATCCGAGGACAAATACGGATGATCGGATAGAACCGATGGGGGAGATCAAACCCTTTAGCCTTGGGCAGAAGAAAGAACAAGTAACCACCATCGGGAGCGGGTTGGATGAGAGTCAAACTATAATGATTGGCTCTTTATTAAAAATGAACCAAGACTTATTTGCTTGGACGGCCTCTGATATGCCAGGGATCCATCCAAGGGTTATGTCGCATAAACTGGCACTATTCAAGGAATCCCGACCGGTGGCCCAAAAGAAGAGAAGGTTGGGGGAAGAAAAGCGATCAGCAGTGGCAGCTGAAGTGAAGAAACTATTGGAAGCAGATTTCATCCGAGAAATCAAGTATACAACATGGCTGGCCAACGTGGTAATGGTGAAAAAGATGAACGGACAATGGAGAATGTGTACAGACTTTACGGATCTCAACAAAGCATGTCCGAAGGACTCTTACCCATTGCCTAGTATTGATGGCTTAGTGGATGGGGTGTCCGATTTTCATATGTTAAGTTTCTTGGACGCATATTCAGGATATAATCAGATTCCTATGTTCCCCCCAGATAGTGACAAGACAGCATTCATCACCGAGCGGGCCAATTATTGTTATGATGTTATGCCGTTCGGGTTGAAGAATGCTGGAGCCACATACCAACGGCTGATGGACAGGGTATTCGCAGATCAGATTGGCAGATGCATGGAGGTATATGTGGATGATATGGTGGTAAGAAGTCGTTCGGTGGAAGACCATGTGAGAGACTTGGAAGAAGTGTTCCGCCAGGTTCGAAAGTATAATATGCGTCTCAATCCGACCAAGTGTACTTTCGGGGTGCCATCGGGAAAATTTTTAGGATTTATGTTAACCACAAGGGGTATTGAAGTCAACCCCGACAAATGCCGGACGGTTTTGGAAATGAGGAGTCCACAAAAGCTGAAGGAAGTTCAAAGACTGGTGGGTAGGTTAACTTCCCTATCTCGGTTTATTCCAAGGTTGGCCGAACGGATAAAGCCGATACTAAGAGTTATGAAGAAAAGTACAGGAGTAGACTGGGATGATCAGTGTGAGCAAGCTTTTGATGAGGTTAAACGAATATTGGTCAGCCCGCCGGTCATGGGACGACCTGAGGCTGGACACGCGTTACAGCTATTCCTTGCGGTTTCAGAGGATACCGTAAGCTCGGCTTTGGTACAGGAGCAACCTGAGTTCAAACTGGTATACTTCGTTAGCCGAACGTTGCAACCAGCTGAGACCAGATACAAGCGAGTGGAGAAGATCGCTTTGGCACTAGTAATGGCAGCACGACGGTTAAGGCCTTACTTTTAGAGCCATCAGGTGGTTGTCCGAACGGATCACCCGATCGCGAAGATCTTACGCAAGCCAGATTTGGCTGGGAGAATTGTTGGATGGTCTGTGGAATTATCTGAATTTGGCCTCCAGTATGAACCAAGAGGGTCAGTCCGAGGGCAACATTTGGCCGACTTTGCGGTCGAATTACCTGGGGAAGAAGTGCCTCCTGAATGGATCCTTTATGTGGATGGCTCCTCGGAAAAATCTGGGGGAGGAGCAGGTATTGTTTTGGAAGGACCGGACGGTTTTGTTGTTGAACAGGCCATCATCTTTCGGTTCAAGATAAGTAATAATCAAGCCGAGTACGAAGCAGTACTAGCTGGACTCGAATTAGCCAAAGACTTGGGAGCGGTCTCGGTCAAATGTCGTACGGATTCTCAGTTGGTGGTAGGACAATTGACTGAAAGCTTTCAGACCAAAGATGATCAGCTGCTCCGTTATTTTCACAAAGTAAAGGAGTTGATAAAGCAGTTCCGGACGGTGGAGTTCAAACATGTACCAAGGGAGCAAAATGCGAGGGCGGATGTCTTGTCAAAACTCGCCAATAGTAAAGGAAAAGGTCACTTATCTTCGGTCATAAGGCAAGTTATGATAAGTCCATCAGTGGAATGTTTGGCCATTCACGAGATCAACACTATGCCTGACTGGAGGAAGGATATAAGGGAGATTATTCAGAAGCAGGAAAGTGGAGAACATGTCCGAGCACCAGATTTAAAAAGGGCCGCTCGGTATTTGTTGATAGGAGAAGACCTTTATAAAAGAGGATTTTCTTGTCCTCTGTTAAAGTGCTTATCTTTGGAGGAAGCCGAATATGTGATGAGGGAGCTACACGAGGGGGCGTGTGGAATGCATACAGGTCAACGAGCGTTACGTGCAAGGGTCATACGAGCAGGCTATTTTTGGCCGACGGTAGAGAGAGATTGTAAAGAATTTGTGAAGAAATGTTTAAAATGTCAAGAGCACGGCAGGAATTTGAATCTTCCGCCAGTAGAGTTACATAGTCTGATGTCACCGTGGCCGTTCGCACAGTGGGGAGTAGATATTGTCGGACCACTTCCTGTGGGACGAGCGCAAAAGAAATTCCTGTTGGTGGCCATTGACTATTTCACTAAGTGGGTAGAAGCAGAACCGCTCACAACGATTACGGCAGCGAGGGTTCAAAAGTTTATGTGGACACTTATATGCAGATTTGGAATTCCAAAAGTTATAGTAACAGACAATGGCCGACAATTTATTGACAAGGGCTTAGGAGAATTTTACAGGAAGCTGGGAATTAAACATGTCACAAGCTCAGTAGAACATCCACAAACGAACGGCCAAGTTGAAGCGGTCAACAAAGTAATTGTATCCGAATTAAAGAAAAGGCTGGGAGATGCCAAGGGCCTTTGGGTAGATGAGCTTCAGGAAGTTTTGTGGGGATACCGTTGCACCCCGCACGGTACAACGGGGGAAACCCCCTTCAACTTAACGTACGGAATAGATGCGATGTTACCAGTAGAGGTAGGTGAGCCTACTTTTCGAAGGGAGGTTGAAGGTCTCCTAGATAACAATAAAGAACTTCGCTTGGAGCTGGACACTTTGGACGAACGGAGAGAAGTAGCTTTGATCCGGGCAGAGGCTAAAAGGAGACTCTTGGCGAGGCGCTACAACACCAAGGTCAAGCCACGACAGTTCGCCGAAGGAGACCTTGTATGGAGAAAAACAGCGGAAGCCCGACGGGACCGATCGGCAGGCAAATTAGCTGGAAATTGGGAAGGCCCCTTCAGGGTGATAGAGAATTTGCAAAATGGAGCATATCGCCTGGAGCACCTGACGGGAAAGGCTATACCCAATACATGGAATGCATCTCATTTAAAATTTTATTTCAGCTAAGAGCTTTATACTCATTATTTCATATCAATAATACTGTTTATCACACGAATTTTAGTCATGTGTTTACAGCCGAGCGGGTGGGGCAATCTCTTCGTGAGCTCCCACCTTGGTCTTAGAGCACGCTCCTTGAGAG
>JAHCHA010017112.1:2527609-2577668 GCA_027742795.1 Vigna hirtella | reverse complement strand
GGGTGGGGCAGTCTCTTCGTGAGCTCCCACCTTGGTCTTAGAGCACGCTCCTCTAGAGCTTCTAAGACCTAAAACCGAGCGGGTGGGGCAGCCTCTTCGTGAGCTCCCACCTTGGTCACCTTGGTCTTAGAGCATGCTCCTCGAGAGCTTCTAAGACCTAAACCGAGCGGCATTCAGAAGAGCCAATTTAATCGCGGGATGGAAAACAAAGTGCGAAAGGATAAAAATAGGAGGAGAGCGGATGGACAAAAACGAACTTCAAAGTTTTCATTACTTCTTTTAAAGAAAATTTAATACAAGGTAAAAAATCAAAAGCAAAAAATTCTAAGTCTAAGACTGGTCTTCAGCTTCACCAGTCTCCCCAACTGTTTCGACGGCAGCTTCCACATCCTGGCCAATAGGGGAAGAAGACGGGGGAACATGGATGGGAATCAGCTTGCCATCCACCACCATCATACCCACGTTCAGACGATTGTCGTCGGTAGGCACATTGAAAAGCAGCTGACACTGGGCGAGAGCCTTATCAAACCCGAGCACATGCTCGTTCACCACTTCGTCACTCAGCAGCTTAACTTCTGCTTCCAATTTTGTTACCCGATCGAGAAGAGAATCCCGATCGGTCTTCAGTGTGGTGTTGGAAGCAGTGGCTTTCTGAAGATCTAGCAGTGCGTCATCCAGGGACCGTTGCGTACGGCGCTGTGCAGCACGACCCTCGGCCAACAAAATGCTGGATTTCTTCTTGTCCTCTTCAGCCATCCGCTCAGTCTCGGCTAACCTAAGAGTAAGATCTTGGTTGGCCTTAATCGACGATTCCAATTTAGCTTGAAGCTCTTGAAGCTCGGCAGCAGCAGAGGCTTTTTTCTGAACCGCGTACGTTTGACATAAGGCCAACCGAGCTGCCAGTTCCAGAGACATGTTGGAGGCGTCTTCATCGGTCATCCCACTAACCATGTCCTTGGCAGAGTTGTCAAAGTGGAGATGCTTGGCCACCCAGGAATTATGACTTAGAAGATTAGAGGGAGGTGACCCCTCGGGCAAGCTCCTCTTGCCACGTTTAGACTCGGCGGAAGCCTGCCGAGCGGTTTTTCTTTTCCCCTTTTTCTTAGGAGGTGACTTAGGAGGAGCTGGATCAGCCACCGTTTCTACCGCAGGCTGAGGAATTGAAACCTGTGGCACTGGACAGGGAGTGACAGATTTAGCAACAACAGAGGGGTCTTGGGATGAACTCCCGCTCGGTTTCCTCACATCGCCTCCCCTCTGAGCAAACAGGCGAGCAAAGGTACTGCTCTTAGACGGATCCATCCCCGAAAGGTAATCTGCAAGAAAAACAAGAAATTCAGTTAAGTTTTAACAGGCTGCTCAATAAAAGATGATAAGAAATAGCCTACCAAACACATTAGCCGGAAGGTTTTTGTTGCCAAGAAACCCGATCAGAACACGGCACGAGGATTTGGGGGGTAGCTGACAAAGTTGATTAATCAAGTCCAGATCCTCTATGCTCATCTGAGGTTCTGGCCAAGAAAGGACCTTCCGAGGATCTTGGGTCCAGTAAAGCGGAAACTTAGCATCCCGAGCGGGACCGGCGTTACAAAAACTCCCATATCCAGCCTCCGTCGGCACGACTTTAAAAAAGTGATTTTTAAAGTCTTTGTAGGAGCTGTTATAGAGAGTCAGCAAGTGCCTATTCCCGACTGTCCGGAGGGATACCCAAGGTTTGGTCGGGTGCGGTATCACATGAAAGAAGTAGAGGAAGGCTGCGGGGGTAGGATTAAGTGCCAACCCCGTGCAAATAGCAGCGAAGGCTTGCATGAAGGCCCACCCGTTCGGATGAAGTTGGGTAGGAGCCAAGTTGAGGGTTTTTAACACACCCATCTGAAAATCAGTGAATGGAAGGAGAACCTTCAGATCTTTGAACAAGGTGGCATAAACATAGAAGAAATCAGAAGGGTATTCACCCCGACCATGACAGACGCGCTCGGTCCTCCTGCAGGTAGCAAGCTTGAACTGTCTCGCATCATCGGAATTCTTGACTAGACAGGTACGAGTGATCAGTCTCCTGAATGAGTCACGATTATAGAAGGAAGAAGGAATTTGCCTAACTTCGATGGGCACCCAGTCATAACCGGGGACAGGAGGCCAGTCTCGAAGCCTCCCATCCCAAGAGTCGGTGGAGTCTACGTGGATGGCGACTTCTTCGGGGGCATCACTATCCACCAGAAGATCGGAGGAGTTCCCAGAAGGAGATGTCCTAGCACCTTGACCGGTGACAGCAGCTAGGGAGGTCGACGGACTAGCACTGACTGAAGGACCAGCATCATCGTTGTCAGCATACCCCCTACCCTCGTTGCCGGAAAGATCAGAAGACATGATTACCTTAGTAGACTACTGAAAAAATTGGAGGATGATTCAGAGGGAGCAGAGGATTCAGAAGAAGAAAGAAGCTGGCGACGGCGAGGAGATTAAAGTGAAAACTAGGGCAAAATAATGAGTATTTATATCGAAGTTAAAATGGGCTCAACGGATGAATCCGAAGCGCCAAACGTCAAGAGATCTGACGATCCAAGTGACCTGACGTTTCGCATACGAAAAGATCTGACGGATCAGGAAATCTGACGTTTCAGCTTTGTATGATTCCCGCCTAAATGCCGACGGTATTTCACCATCCTCATTAAAGTGTGTAAAGTGAAAAGACCACAGCAAATAAATATACCAGCCGAACGGATATCTTCTAAAAAACCTACGCAAAAATATTTTGCTAAGGCTTGGGGGACTTGTGTTACTACTACGCTTTATGCTCAGGAATCCGATCAGGAATCCGATCGAAATAAAGACTCTCCGATCAGGAATCCGATCGGAATAAAGACTCTGACTTTAGACAACCGATCGGGTATCCAGTATAATATATCCGATTGGGGGACAGAAGATCACGAGGAAGACCGACCGGAAGTGGGCACACACCCGATTGGGTTCCTTGTGATATGACCGACCGGAAATAGGCACACACACACATCCGATCGGGTTCTTTGTGATATGACCGATCGGGATGTGTTGACAATGATTGAATATGCAAAATTATTAAAGGAGACAGTGGAGGGACCCCTTGTTTACCTAAATGGGCAACAAATCCCTTGATTAGGCAGCAAATATGAGTGGTAGGTCCCTTGCTGGACATTGAGAAATGATTGGGAAATCTGTTCCCAAAATATGATAAATAAGAATTAAAGTGCGAAGGTAAGAGGGCTCTAATCTATCCTTAATAATGATATACGGACAAAACTCATTCTGACTTGAGCGTCGGAGTGTTTATTGCAGGTCCACCCCCCATTGCACCAGATACCGGCAGCAGGAGGAGGAGCACCAGAGGCGAGGGAAGAAGTACAGAACACAAGAGAAGAAGTGTTTCAGGACAGAGGCAGCTAAAATCTTCCCCGGTCCAATTCAGCAGAAACAATTACCAACCTAATTACTCTTAACAATGGATAATTATTTAGTCACGTCTTAGTGCTTTCGTAACCCAAAGTAAGGGATGAGTGTTTCCCCATCTAACCTTCCAATCTTCCGATTTTCATCCTACACTTCTTTTAACCGACGTTTAAATTTGTTAACATAAAATAATTTAAATTAAATATGTTAATTATATTTCGAAATATGAATATGAAAATAAAAATTATTTAAATATCTTTTACCTTATAACTTAGAATCCATAATATATGAAGATATTTTTTTCTAATAAAATCTGATACATATTTTCTAAAAAAAACCTTACACGCATGTTAACAAACTCATATATATATATATATATATATATATATATATAAAAGATTTGTTTATTTTTATAAATTTTTAAAATATACCAAATTTTAATTAACAAAAATATTCTATTAAGAAAAACACATACTTTAAATATAGATATATTTTAATAACTTTTATTTTTAATTTAAAATAAAAAATATATAAAAAAATAAAAATTATTCAAAAATCTTAACCTTAAAAGTTATAATTCATAATATATATATACATACATCGGAAACAGTAGAAGCGTGTATTGCCTTTCATTTTAACGTAAGTAATGTCATTAAACCAAACACGTTCACATTCTACTTGTTTAGCATAGTAAAATAACCCAGCCTGATAAATATTTGCGTCACATGGGTAAGGCTCAAAGGGAATAAACACAAGAAAATTGGGCAGTAGACTAATTAATTTATTGAGATTTATCTGAATCATTCAGATAACGCATTCAGAAAATATTCATATTGATGGGATCGAAGACATAACGGAGTTCTAATGAAAAGTAAATCTATCATTTTTTCGTGCCTTTTTATACACATAAAAACCCATTACACCACAGATCCAGCTCTACCTAGTTTTATACTAACCAAGTAGCAAAACCAGGAAGAAAACAACAGTATATATTGAACGTACAAAAATGGGAAAAAGGTCATCACTACCTATTACTTTTGAATCAAAATTCCCTTTGCAGTCCAAAGACCAGATATCACAAGCTTCGCCCTACCCCTCCTAGTTGATGTTTTGGTGAATGAACCTCGGACGATGCAAACTCAATCCTCTCTGTTTCCATCGTTCATCTCTGCCGCCGAACAGGTGATCTGGTTCTTGACCTCCTTCCCCTACATAAAAAGAAACCAGTAAATAAACAAGGCACCAAGTAACCAATAAATATGAAGCCTGACAAATTCACCTGTGCAGCTTAATCTTATATGATGGAAGTTTGTCTGAAAAACATAAATCTTAATCTCAGAAAAACTTTATGGCAACAAACCTGGAAGAATCAAGAGAAGAATAGGGAGAATGCCTGCGCTGAGAACGCTTGCTATGAGGAGACCGCGAAAGTTGTCTAAAAATGAAACCACCGGACTGCCTTGGTGAGTTTAAAGTATACAAAGTCTATAAATACAACTCAACCTGGTATAGTGTCAACACTCCATTCGAAGAGGTCTATTACAATAAATTTGTTCTGTTTCTTATGAATACGATCACAGTCAAAAGTCTTATATTCTAGCTTCAGGGTAGAGATATCCTAACAATTATGGATAAACAAGTGCCAAAATTTGTGCACATCAAAAGTATCTTGCTCTTGTATGTCTTACTTATAATATATTGTAGAGATAAATTGAAAGGTATAATACACACAGTAGACAAAAAAGTACACGAAAATGTGTTAATTACTGCAAAACGTGAACATGAAAAACATTTCATATAAAGACCAAAAGATTGAATCAGTGGCATGGTATCAGCTTCAGAATCTTCAAACTGCCAAAACCATAGGCTCAATAATTTTTCTCGACGAAACAAGGTTTAAAATAAGTCAACAGTTATATTTTCAAATTTGAAACTTACGGTAATAGTAAGTTGCACTAAGATGCAGCACAATCTTATAAATAACGGCCAGCATAAATAATCTAATTATACATAAAATATTTATCAGAAAATACCTACACAAACACAATTAGAAAACAATCATCATATTGATAAAAAAAATTGGAACAAAATTACACAAGTAAAACTTTCTTTTCACCGAAAAAAAGTGAATAGAACACATCATATTAGAAAAGCTAAAGTCCAAAAACAATGCTGAAATAAATTTATCATTTGCTGGCCTTTAGACAGCAAGATAGAGCTTCGGTGAAGATTGAGTTAAGCAATTAAGTCATCACACCTAAGTCATGAGAAAATTCACCTAGAGCTGAAATCATTAAAATAAAATATAGAGAAGCCAATAGTGTCAACATCTAAGATTCACTTAAGCACAAATAAGATAACCTACTCGTGAATCACAAACATTCTATTAATAACAAGAGAAGGAAAACGAATCAATTGACACTATCAACGTCCAGCATAAAACAGTAATCGTATGAGAATTACTATAATGGTAAATATATTACACACACACAAATACTGATATAGCCTATAAACACAGTCCAAGATGCTCTGGAACACAAATTTCAATATTGCAAACCTGAACAGTGTAAGGGTCTCTTAATAAATGATACCTTCTTTTAGATCTGACAGGAGACGGTGACAAGTCACGCTTTCTTGAATGCAGCTTCCTGCATTACAAACATTATGAGACACTATATATAACAACCAGACAATTGAGGTTTAAGAATATACTATAGACCTTTTTGAGACATCTGATCCTTCACTTGAATTACCAGCATGATCAACACGATCCTTGTTGGTTCTACCTCTACTACTTACTGAAGATGAACGTCTTCTCCTATGCCTGTCAGGATTACTTGCATCTTTTTGCCTTGATTTATGTTCCCCCTTATCCTTTGTATGCTCCCTTTTCCGGCTTGTATCATCAGTGGTACTACCTCTATGGGATTTTTCAACTTCCCTTTTATCATCCTTGACATCAACATGAGAGGATCTTTTCCTTGAATCTGATTCCTTTGCCTTTTCCCAGTGCCGGAAATGGTGTTCTTTCACCCTTTCTTTTGACTCACTGCCATAATCTGCTTTTTCCCTTTTATGATTTCTTTCATCCTTCCTTCGATGATTCTCATGACCTTTTTCATCTGTCCTGGTCTTACTACTGTTTACCTCCTTCACAAAGTCTTTCTCAGAAGTATTCCTGTCAGGCCGCTCATTTTTTTCAGATTTTCTTCTGCTTTCCCTACCTGAATGATCATCTGTTGCTTTTTCCCCACCAATGCTCTTTCCAAGCAGTTCAGATCTTGGTATCCCTGAAGTATCTTTAGAACTAAAGCCATTAAATCTATCATGGCTTCTTTGAATGGCATCAAGCCTGTTATCCCTAAGATCTTCAGGCACCACTTTGGAAGAATGTGAAAGATCGGATGCTCTAGTAACCTTGTCATCATGCAATTGATCGGAAGCAGAATCATTGGATGGTAAAGACGTGGTTTTGATCTGAGCATTCACATAATTAGTTTCATATCTACTATGCTCAGGAAGTTGTGAAATGCCATTAACAGATACATCATGTGTATCTGCCAAAGGTTGCTTAATCCCTGACTGGTAAGCAGCATCTTTTGCAGGAGTTGGCACACTGGAACTCTCAATTTCATTGTCTTCATCATCAGCATCAGAACCATAATTTCCAAGACCTAAAACATCTCCAGGAGAACTAGAATTAGATTTTTCACTGGAACCATCATTTTCTACCCTCTCTTTGACTGGAACTAAAACCTTTGCAGATGCCTTAGGAACTGTAACTGAGGGTGGAGAAGCAGGTGCCTTGTGGTTTGAGGTGACAACCTTGTCACCTACTGAAGGAAACAAATTGTTAGAACTTATATTATTTAATACTAGATTAGTAGAATAAAGATATTTACTTAGATTAATAGATACAATTTAAGAGAAAATGAGAGTGCAACAGACAAATATTTACCTTCAGCAGTAAGATCATCTTCCGCAAGAACTTTGGTTGCGATTTCATCAAACAATTCATCAGTGACCTAAGAAGAAACTGTAATTAGAACTACAATATTTTTTTTTCTGATATATCCAGTTTACAGACTTCAATAAGACCAAAAATTTACATTTTAAATAAAACTGACCTTCAAAAGAACTTCAGTCAGAACTCTTTTTATTTCTTGGTTGATTGCTGCAGTTCTAGCTACCTCAACTTGATCCTATACAAAAAATAATCCCATACTAAATTAAAAATGATAATGGAACTTTATTTTCTTGACAAACTTTAAAGTCAAAAAAATGAAACCTCTTCATCTTCTTCATCCTCCGCCGATCTAGATGAATCAATGCTTTTACTATCTGCCTCATCGCCTCTCGTGTATGGCTTGTCAATGCCATCATTTACAAATGCAGCTTCCTCCTTCAGATTCTCTGCAGGAGCAGCAATGACTGTTTTCTTTATTTCTTCTCTAAGCCAGTTTGGAACTGAAGCCTGAAATAATAGAAAAATGGGGTTTGGTGACATACATACATACACACACATAATATATATATATATATATATATATATATATATACAAGCATTAACCTTTGCAACATACTTACCTTCTTAGGACGATCAGAAACACTAGATACCCCATATGCATCAGCAGAGAAAGCAGGAGGATGAATTGTAGTTCCAGTGCTAAGGGTAAAGGGTGCACCACTTGGTGGAATGGTTGAAGGGAGGCTGGGTCCAGCAAACCTTCCAAATGGTGGTGCCACATGACCAGGAGTGGAGATAGAAGGGTCAAGCTGGTAAATTAACCAAGAGCCAAAGAATTAAAATAAATATAGAAGTTGACCAGGAAAACAAAAGGTTTCAAAATTAAAACCTGTGGTCCAGAGGCAAGAATTGGTGGATAACCAACACCAGGGGCCACTTGAGCGGCCCAGTTATTCATTGAAGTACTTGAATCATGATGGCTATAAGTTGATTGCATCTGCAAGTCATTATCACGATTAAACCTGGGTGCAAAATCTAATGGTTGATCAGCAAGACTGATAGTCGAGTCCACTGAGTGGCTGCCAGATGCAAAAGGTGGTGCATGCATTGATGGTTGCACATGACGTTCTTGAGATGATGAACTTGACAAAGGGAAGACTGAGTATGATTGTTGAATCTGATCAGCAGCCTCTTTACCTGCCAGGTCCAACAAGTCAATATTCAAATGACCACTGAAAAATAAAAAGGCAAGATACAAAAAATGTGTAAACTTTAAAAAGCACTTTCACACTGTCTGATATTTCAAAGTTCCAACTAGTACTTATTCTCGAACTCATCTTTAGATAGGAAAAATTAAGTATTTGTATCTACTAATAACATGGGCCACAAATAAACCAGCATAACTGATAAGAGATGGGTTAATCATTCCTTGTACTGAACAAATTTGTGAAGATGTAATAACTGTTATAGGTAAGGCAGCGAGGTGCCAAAAAAGGCATAAGGTCCAACAACTCATTAATTAATCCTATTACAATAAACAATGCTCCGAATATGAACAGATGGCTAACAAAAAACAACTATGGGGGCAACACTTATAAATAAATTGACTTAACAATTAGCTATATAATGATGTTCAATTCTCACTAATGGTTACTTCATCAAGGCTTCTGATTTCATATATAAATATAAATAAGCCTGGTTATGGCTAAAAACTTGGATGGTGGCAACCAAAATGTAATCAATCCTAATTTGAGCCACCTAATTCTCAGCTCAAAAATGGCTTCTCATGAAAAGTGGAAAAATATAATTTGCTTGACATGATAAAAATTAAGCGAATTCATATATGTTCCCTATATTTCTAACAAGAGCACAGCTCTCATTGAAACATCTATTATTTTGAAATACAGCAAGTCCTAGTAGCTCGTAACACATGAAAAAATTAATGTCATCCTGTTTCTCAGTTTTCCTTCCCAATACTTGTCCAGAGAGGACAACCTTGAAGATTAGCTGCCACATAATCCAGAAAAGACAAGTACTGATTCTGAAAAGGAAACACTTCTCATCCAGATACTGTAAATTTGAAACCTTATGGCCAAAGTGAGCATTGTTGAGTTTTAGTATTAGGTTTCCCGTTTTGTTGAGTTATTTGTTGACAATGGGGATTAACTGGTGCGTAATCCTTGGGTGAAGTTATTTTGGTGGTTTCTCAAAGGAGATTCTAGTTTTCATTGTTTTCATTCAGCTTTGTGTACGTGCGTCTGGTAGATACCTTGTATTCTCCCCTCCCCATCAATTAATGTTTCTTTTTCTAACCAAAATAATCTATAAAATCATACTAGTAGTCCATTAAACAAGAATTGGGATAGGCTGATAATATCTTGTTTAAGAAGACAGCATGAACATGTCAGAAGACCTATATACCTATATTGTTAACGGGTAATCAACATGAGTGACTCAGCATCAATTACTAAAATTATATTTTTAAACATATGCCTAAATACAGCATGAACAACATATCAGAAGACCTATATCGTTAGCAGGTAATCAGAACATGAGCGATTCATGATCAATTACAAAAAATATACTTTTAAACATAGGGATCCTTAACTTTATCTCTATTAATTCTAGAACTTTGCAACAGAAACTCTTTTCCCAGTTGTCCCTCATCTCTCCTAGGCAATTGTCCCTCTCAGATCTACTGGTCCGGGAAGAGGCCACCTCCAATCAACCTCACCACCCATACCAGACCATCTTACCACGATAGACTCATCCCAGAGCATCAACACAGTCCCTCGTTCGAATTGCTGTAATGTCTAGTCATCTGGATAGCATTATACAGCGTTTGAACATTCTTCAGAAGCCAACTTCACAAGCCTCTCTGCACAAGATTCTGACCACAGCCACCCAACACTGGCTTGGTTTTTCATCCCACGCAGGAAGTTGTAGCCCCTCCATATCAATATTGATGGAAACACAACACAACAGATATTCCTAAAACTTTGCACAGTTCTAGCAAATCAGAGTGAATCTCCAATGAAATAATGAAACTCTAAGCAATCAGAGTGAAATAATATACTACGGTGTTACCAAAAATTGGAGATGGTAATCCATGGTGGAGTGCAGTGGCAGTTTGTCACCAGCAGCCACAGCATGGCCGTGGCAAATCAGATTTTCTGTGATGGGTCATCACATCCACTTTGGGCACCGTAGTATAGTGCTGCAGATTGGCCACAACAGAAATTATGCTGCCACTGCCATGCATGTCTTCTTACTGAAGAAGTCTTCATGTCAGAGTGACCCAATTCAAGCTGCATGTAATCCTAGTTTTTTTTTCTTTTCTGGGTTATACACAACTTGATCAAAGCCCAGTTGAATTTTTGTTTTGAAAAAGAATTGGGTCATACAACCCACAACCTGACCCAAACCCAAACAAAAGATAAAAAACCCTACCTGCTCCTCACTTCATTGCACCACACTCTTTGTAATCAACTACATTTCGCCATGTTGCCACCACTGCCACCACCTGTGAGTTGTGCAACCACCACCATCACCTGGTTCGTCCCACCATAGCACTTGGTTTGTCTTTTGCAGCAGTGCCACCCACTAAGGTTTGCCTCCTTCTGCATGGCAACAACCCACCTTGGTTCGTCCCATCATTGTGCCACCATTATCCACCCACCGTGGTTCATCCTCATTTATTTTTCTTTTTCCTGTTTGTTCTTTGTTTCTACAATAGCAGCACAACCCACCCTCCCGATTTCTTTCCCTTCTTTTGTATTTTATACTTATTCACTAATATATAAATCTAACACCACAGTAGTTAATTTATTTGAACATGGTGGTGTTTTGCTTTGATTTTATTTTATTCGAACGTCTAGACTTACTATTATATTTCATTATTATGATTAATGATATGATTGTTTTACATTATGTTGCATTTCAAGTATATTTCTGCATTTTTCATTTATCTATATGCATATATTGTATTTGTTTGGTCCATGATGCTTCTATAATAACCCGTTATGGCTTCCAATATTTTTTTTAAAGGACTTTTAGGTACACGATATTTTCCTTTTAACTGATATCCGATAACACTGTCATTAAATCATTATTCATGTGATTCCAACTAACAATATCTTTTAACCAAATTTTGACAGGTTTGTATCACATACATACATTAAAGGAAAATTCCAGAATATTGATTTATGATCCATTCCACAGAAGCTTCACTTGCAACTTCAATAAACTAAATAAACAATTACCTGCAACAGAACTATAACTAGAAGGTACCTCCTGCTGATGAACTGATGGATTTGCTTGCATGCTCCCTTGTTCAAATGAAACATTTGAATCTCTGATGCTGGTCCCATCTCTGGCACTGTACGAATGTCCTTCTTGAGCATAAGATGTCTCCAAACTGACAGGTACAGCATCCTGAGAATGTCCTGAAGGTCGCTGCGCAGAAGTATCTAAGTAGGAAAATTGTTGATAGCTTGATGTTGAATGAGATTGGTTTTGCACATCAGTATAATGTGAGTCAACCGATTGCTGGTACTGATCATGATAGTGATTTTGCTCGTGCAATCTTCCAGCAGGTGAAAAATGTGTTTGTGGATGCTGACTTTCCATGGCAGCCTTAGCTGCCCAAGCTCTTGCCTTCGCAGCCCAATCTTCTTCATTGTTATGAGCTACCAATACAACATTATGTCAAATTACCACAATATCCGCTGCATTAAGAATGGACATACAGAAGCTCGGGGATTGGGTTTCCGAGATGTCATATAGAACTTAAAAATCACAGAGACAGTCAATAAAATTACGCTGTTATTTTTTCCAATGAAAGCAACGCATATTAACAGACTAATAACCATTTAACAAGTTGCAAACAACAGTTTAAAAGTGCAGTAATTCCTCAGACACATGCAAGTATTTTCCGAGATGTCATATAGAGCTTAAAAATCACAGAGGCATACAAAATCAATAAAATTACGCTGTTAATTTTTTTCCAATGAAAGCAACGCACATTAACAGAGTAATAATCATTTAAACAAGTTGCAAACTGCAGTAATTCCTCAGACACACGCAAGTATCTATCATAGCCAATATTCGGTGTCAAGTCACGACTCACAATAATCTCATGAATACATACAAAATCAAATGAATCATAAAGAAAAAAACATTGTATTTGACCCAAATAACTTGGTATTAAATCAACTATCAAACATAAGCTAACAAAACAATGCAAGATTCGTTTTTCCCACTCCGTATTTTCTTCCTTTTCTGTACAAATGTTTCCCTCTCAGGTGAACATAACCTCAAACTATTCCGCACACCAATAATAAACAACAAAACCTTAATTGTGGCATGAACACGAAAACAACGTTTCTAACGTAACATTAAAAGAAAAAGCAACAGCTAACCTGGATAGCCCTGATTAGGTTGCAAGTTTGGATTGCCCCATTCCTACAAAAATTTCAGGCAAATAGTGAACCTATAACAGAAGAAACCCTAGCAAACCAAAGAGGCAAAAACACGAAGGGCAAGAAGGATATTTCACCTGAGGATAAGGCTGAGAAATGTGGGAGTGAGGGGTGAACTGATGAGGAGGCGCATGAGAGCGAGGCGGAGGAGGAGGGAACCGGCTTGGATGGTACGAATATGCGTTCGACGGAGGAGGAGGGGGCGGCGGCGGTGGTGGTTGCTGCCACTGTGGCGGAGGGGAAGGGGTCTGCGAAGGGTGGTATTGGAATTGAGAGGACAACCAGGGAGCTTGGGGTGGCGGCGGCGGTATCTGGTGAAAGTGGTGCGGGTGATGGTGGGGATCCGCCGCATGCGGCGGAGGAGGTGGCGGTTGCGGTGGTCTCATGTAGCTGTGATGTTGCTGGAAGGAATCCATGGATACCGGGGGGTTATGGGATTTGGATTTCAATGCGATGCGTTTTGTCTTATTGCAAAGTGCGAAAGAAGGAAAACTTTAGGATGAAAAGAATGAGGGTTCAGGTAGACACCGTATGGCCATCCGCTTGCGAAGGAAACTCTTGTTCCCACTCACTCTTCTCCTCCACTCTACTATTGTGTGGAGAAAATAACTAAAAGAATAAACAAGAAAAACTTAAATGAATAATAATAATAATAACATATAATTTTTTAAATTAGATAACTAATAAATAAAAATATTTATTTAATAAAGTTAAAAATTAATTTATTTTTAATTAAATAATTATTTTGTAAGAAAATTTATTATATTACTTTTATAAAATTATATATTTTTTAAATTGTATTATTTTTATATTTTTTTATTAATTATTCATAAAGTAATAAAATTGGAAAAAATATAAATAATAATTACAAGGACTTTTATAAAGTAAAGTAGAGAGAACAGTGAAATTTTGACACATTTTTAGGAAACCGGATGAGAAAATTCTCTCAACTAACTTGAAGTTTTATTTATTAAAATGAATTCATTTCCGATCTTAATATATAATAATAAATGGTTTTGTGATTTGGTAAATAATAAGTGTTCAATGTTCTTATTAAGACAAACCTCTATCAAGCCGAATATACAAGGAAAGTAAATAATATTTCACAATTCAAAGAAAATACACACAAATCTCTCTTCCTCATCAAGTGCATATTTTCTTTTCTTTTGTTTTAGACCAAGACTTCAAGTTTCCCTTCAAGGTCATTTTCACTTAAGATGCTATCTCGAAGAGGTTGGATCACCTCTAGGACAAAAAACCAACACCAAAAGAGATCAACACCACCAAAATACGAAAAAGAGCCAAAGGAGAAAAGAAAGAAAAGGTCAAAATGAACAAGACTATCTCAAATGGAATTTTTAGACGACAAAACCAAGACTAGCAAGGAGACAAGCAAGCAAATAAATGGTTAAGAATAAAGGTTCAGCACTCAAAAGTAATTCCTAAGGAAAAGATCTTGAAAAGATCACAAAAATTAAAAAATTACTAAAGTTGAAAAGGTGTTTTTTGTCCTTTAACCAATTTTTGAGCACATATGGCACTAGACCAACTTTATAGCATCAAATGGCATGGACTAGCTGTTGGAACAAAGGTTTGGGATGTGAATTTCAGGTGCAAAATAGCCACCAAATCATCATAAAATGCACACCAAAAGGTAGTGGTGGTAGTGTGAAATGAACCTTGCTTTTTTTTTTGCTTTTTACTTTTGTTTTATGTAGTTGTTTAGTTACTTTTTCTTTTTCCTATTATTTTGTATCTTGTTTTTTTTATAACTTTCCATAACATAATGCACACAAAAAAACACCCCAAATAAGATTTTAAAGATGCCTTTAAAGGTGTATAAGGTCACACACACATAATAATAGAGAAATCCTCTTAGAATCAAAATTTTGATTAGAAACTAAAAAATGACATGTATGAAACCTAACTCTATGAATTTGTTGATGAACTAACAACAAATATGGAAAGAAAAAGCACTCAAAGGTTCCCAAAAGATGCAGTTTTGAAAAACACACAAACATATATTATTGGTGATCTTTTCAAGGTTTAACTTGAAAATCAAGACAAGTAAAGGACTAAACACGATTTCTACGCAACATGGATGGATTCAAAAGTTAAAATGACACCAAATAACATATATAACCAACATAAACAATGAGGAATGATTCAAAAACAGAAAAGACACATAGAACATAAAGAAACACAAGAACACTGATAACTCTCTATATTTGCATATTTTTCTAGGTTTAGAAGTCTTTCTTAGTTCATTTTAGTTTCTTATTGTTTAGAATTAGGTTATTTTTAGGTTTTTCTTTTAAATATTTAGTTTTATAAAATTGTTGTTAAAATTAGGATTTTAGAAGTATTTTTTTAGTGTTTGTCATAAATAGGAAATTAGTATTTCTTTTTAGAATTCTTTCCTTTATTTTTGTTTAGATAGGCTTTTATTTTCTTTAATTTCTGAAATGGCCTTTTATTTAATTGTTGATTATTTTTCTGCAGATTGGGCTTTGCCCTTGGTCAACTGGGCTAATATTCTTCGTCAATAGAAGCAGCTTTGGGCTGATTGGAAGCTTTGGGCTGTTGCACTTGGATGTTGCTGCCAAACTTGGTTTCTGCTAGGATTGAACATGTTGCTGGAATTGGGTTGCACTAATTGGGTTTGCATATTTAGTTGAACGACACTGTTTTGGTGCGCTGCTACTGCCCCTAGGAATAGTTTGAGTTCCAGGTTCATTTTCCAATTGCACGGCTGCTGATTGGAAGTGATAACGGTTGAAAAACCGTTATTTTTATACTTAATTTTGATATTAAAAACACCCTTTTTGACTTAGAAGTTTGCTTGAACTCATGTTTTTGCTTTAGTTTTGTGAATAAAAGAGTTGAAGGTGAATTTAATGGTTTTGTGCTAGATTCCCTTGATTTTGTAGGCTATTGGAATGATTTAAAAGAAGAGTTAAAGTACCGAATGATTGGAATGCAGAAAAGTCAACCAGAGTGCAGAAAAAGTTACGTTGAGCGCCAAATTGCGTTGAGCTCTAGTGCCGCACTTACCGCTGAGCGACAAAAGTGCCGCTGAGCGCCGACAACGTGGGTTTGGACCTATTTTCTGTCATTTTTATGTTCTATTTAAGGACTTGCATGTCCTAGGGATTGTATCTTTTGATGGCTTGAGCACAGAAACACACTTTTCACCCCTTGGGGGTAGATTTGGGGATAGTGACGACTCTCCTCTTCTCTTTCTCGGGTTTTTCTATCTCTTCCATTCTTTCATTCCATTGTTCATCTAGTTCTTCCATGACGATGGGGAACTAAACCTTATTTGTTGTTGGGAAAGATATAACCTCTTAAACTCTCATGTATTGAATTGACTCTTGATTATATATGTTTTACTTCATTAATTGTTAGGGTTTTTCCTCTATACTCTATGCATGCTTTGTTTAACTCATTCAATTGCATAATTATTGATTTTGTCACTATGGACACATATGAGAAAATCTAGAACTGGGGAAATTCTCCCAGAAGCAATATTACCTAGACATAGGAATAGGAGGATCGGTTGCCTTTAAGCTTCTATGCGAATGTAATGCATGATTAATTGCTGGGGAGACAAGACATTGTGAACTAGTAATTAGGAGTAGGCTTTCTTCATCGAGACATCGGGTTTAAGGTAAATTAGAAAGTGGCGTTAACATTAATGAAGAAGATGAATTCAAATATGCATGAGAGTAAATTAGGTGAAATCTAAACCCAACAACAATATCATTAACTTCATCCATTCATTCTTGTGTTTAGCCTCAATTGATCAAATTGCATTCATGTTTATTTTATTGCATTTGCATCCAAAAACCCCAAAATTTGTTCTTTAGAGTCTTAATTAGTTGAGTAATCACATAACTGTTTAGTGCCATGAGTCTCTTGGGAAACGATACTTGGTCTTACCATTTATTATTATTTGATACGATTCGGTACACTTGTCGAGGTCTTAACAAGTTTTTGACTCCGTTTTCGGGGATTAAAAATGTGTTTATCAAGAAGCAATGAGTTGCGCCCACTTAATCAAAACGCAGCAGCTGAAGTTAGTGAAACAGAGCGTTTCAGCAGCAGCTGCCTAGGGGTCTCTTCCCCTCGCTTTCATTGGAAGAAAGAACCCATTTGCTGGGGTTGAGATAGAAAGAAAAACCCTAGAGCCAGGGCAGAGCAAAGAGAGATGCTGACGTAACTGAAGGAGCTGCCCGGAGAAGATGACGGGGCTGATCGGCGCTGCCATGTGGAAAGGATCAAATAGCTAGAGAAATGCAAGGAAGTAGAAAGAAGGTTGGCCGTCCAATTAGGAAGTACGAATCGTCCAAGTTGTGAAGGTTCCCTTTCCCATCTCCCTCTATCTTCAACCCTATATAAAGGGGTTTGCTTCTACCATGTACACACGCACTTTACTTTAACAGTTCTTAGTTTCTGAATAGAGTAGGAGCAGTTGCATTCTAGGTTTATCGCTTTCATCGATTAGGGTTTACGCGCTATCGGTAGATTCAAGTTCTTGTCTTCTCGCTCATACATTGTTCAGTATATTCTTTTGTTTTCTTTGTTTCTGGTTAATAATACTTTCGTTCTTGATGTTTTTATGTGTTGAGTGCTTGTTGATTTCTCTGTGTTCCTTATCGATGATGTGCGAGCCTTTCTAGTTTTGTTTTGAAAATTCTGCTTTAGACTCTATGGCTCCACACAGTTGAAATTTCTTAAGGAATCACATGACTCCATAGTGAGCATGACTTATCGAGATGTCTTCTCGAGTTTGGAGATGAGTCTAATGAAAAAAAGAAATATTGTGACTTCAATTATGCTATTGCTGTCTTTTCAGAATAAAAAATTTTGGTTTTATTTAGGTTTTGGATTGTGAAACTGCACTTTATTTTCTCTAATCAGAGAAACTGTATTAACTCCATAATGAGCTTTTCTTTTCCAAGGTGTCTCCTTGAGTCAAGGTGGAATTCAAAACACTGAATGAATCAAAATATTTGGTCTGGATTTAATGTCCGTGATTGTTAAGTGTTAGTTCTCTATTGTTTTCTTGCAAATATGAGTTTGTTTGGATTTACTATAGTGAATTGTGATGTTGATGTTTAGATAGAAATCTTGAAGTTTATATGTGTTTGCTAATATTAGTTAGAAGATTGAATTAAAGTTGAAATTGTTGAGGTTTGTTACATAGAGTATGCATTTGCACAAACTAAGTTCTGATTTGGGACTTAATTACTCCAAAGAGGGTATACCTTTACAGGATGTCTTCCTGAGTTGCAAATAAATACTATGTTGTGTTAATCCTTGCATTTTGGATTCCAATTCATGAATCTAATCAATGATTTAGTGTTTGAGTAATAGTTTCAGGTGTTTTAGATTATGACTTAGTAATTCTTCATCCATTTATATTGTTTTGTCTTTGCTTAAAGATTTGAATTGATCATTTCTTTTTGTTTGAGAATTCTGATAATTGGATTTTGGATTTTAAATTCTTAGATATTAGGTTCTTTACTCATGACCTCTAAGAGATATGGTGGTGATGATGAAGTGTTTAGTGGCTCCAACAGAGGTGAGGCCAACTCAAGGAGGAAAGTGACTAGAGGGGCCTCTAGGGTTGCTCTTGTCTTGATCTAGGAAGTGTTTGACCTAAATTTGGACGCATAATATTACATTAATCCAAGATGAAATACAAGTGTGGAGACACCTTTATTTATAGGCCAAAGGTGTCTCCTTCTAACCCTAAAAGCATGATCTCTCACATTTGCTCTCATTGGCCAAAAATATACCTTCTAAGGAGTAGAAAAATGTCCACAAATCCTCTTCAATGATGGGAGGACATGTGGCCAATCATAAAACACAATCCTCTCCATTCCTAGAGTGTCATGTGGCCACTACTAAAAGCAAATCCTCTTCAATGGTGGAGGGACATGTGGCCACTACAAAAAAGAAATCCTCTCCACTCTTATGTGCCATGTGGCCACTTCTAAAAAGGAAATTCTCTCTAATGGAAGCATGACGCATGGCACACACTTTCCACTTGGTTTGGATGTATAACTTAAGGAATATCCTATGCTACTTATGCCTTAATACAAGCCTTAAACAAACCTACACTACATGCTTCATGATGGCTCCAATGGTGGTCCATAAGGTAGAGTTTACACCATCTTCAAGGATGACTTTCACTCTCTTGAAGGTGCTTGACCATGGTGATACGTTGTCGTTGAAGCTATCAAATTAATATTATTTTTAAAGGCAACATCAGTATTGCCAAGTAGTATTCAAGAAAATAGATAGGGTTAAAGTAATCATGAGTCGTCTCCCAATGAATACAAAATTGCTCTTCAATATTTGACTCTTATGAATGTTATGCAATGCTCAAAAATAAAAGTGAGATATTATGCTAATGAAGTTAATGTTTGAAGAACAAATAGAAAGCTTAGAAACAATTATAATGAAATAGGCTAATTCCACTACTTTCCAAGCTAGATTCATCATCAGTTATCCACAGATCATTGTTCAATTGATTATTATTCGGGTTTCAAATTAATTAAAGTACATTCTTAAATAATTTGAGGGCGATCATACAATTAAACAAAGTAGATCCTCAATCAAATGCAAGACCTTTCTAGATTATTCACAATGAATTCAACCAAAGTACATTCTTAATAAAATCCTATTGTGTTAATCATGTCTGTTCTGAAATCTCCTAACCAAATTAAAAGCTAATTAATCTAAGTAAATTCTCAATTAATTATAGTTGAAATTCTTACCACCAATCAAAGTACATTCTCAATTAGTAGCAAGAACACGTTTAATCATATGAAAGTTCCTAAATTCAATAAAAATAAATTCTCAATCAAACCTAGAAACTCTTGAACTTATATGATTAATATGCATGTAGATTCAAACACCATATGATGCAAAAATCATTACTTTTAATATGATCGAGAAATTAAAGATATAGAAAGAGAATAACTTAAATCAATAATCAAAAGAAACAAATTCATTAATTCAACTTAACCTCAAAATCCATAATGAAATTATAGTGGAATAGTCTTAGCCCTCCATAAATGGAGTGGAATACATGGTAAAGTAAAATGAAAGGAGTGGTGGATGATTGCTTTCCAATGGAGGAGTTTGAGAGAATGAATGAGTTATGATTTCTACCTCCCTATGCCTCTTTATATATGCTTGATTGGGTTTGAACTCTAAGTATTCTGTTGATAGGATATTTCTTGTTGATTAAATCAATTATCTTAAAAGTATCAACTGAATTATCTATTCCATTAATGTCCTTCTTAAGTTTTTAAAATTACATAAAAGCTCCTGAAAATTCCTCTAATTGGACTTTAGCCCATCTGAATTTCTCAAAATTGCACCAAAGCCCCTCAATTGACCAGACTTGACCAGAATTGACCAACTTTGACGGAGTGGATGCAGCAATGAGGGCTTACCACGTGTTAGCCCCTTCCCCCACCCAAAATCAGGGTTTCAGATTGGGAAAAAAGCTTTTGAGCTGCGAACTCGCGAGAATTGGGTTTCGCCCCTTTCTCCTCCACGGTGTTGTTGAATCCTCGCAAGGAAGGATGAAGGTCGTCATGGTCTTATGGTTTAATCTTCTGCAGGTTTGGTTTGTGTGTGTCGTGACACAGTTGCTGGTTAGTTCATTGTGATTTCTCTTTGCAGGTTGAATGCTTCTCACGAGATTGCTAGAGGCATCAGGAAGGACAATGGATCGCGATTAGGATTATGGCTTGAAGGATGTTGACCCTGTGATTTGATATGTTGTTTTTGTGTTTGATTTGCATGTGGTGGAGAATGGAGGAACTCGAGAATTGCGTTTCTGGTCTGTTAGTGGGGAAGACGAAGATATGTGGGTCGCTCTCAAACTCGCGAGTTAGGGTTTCACACTCACAAATTGGGATTTTCTGTGTAGTTGCATTTTTTGATTCTTGCTGTATTCGCGATTCTGTGTTCGGTGATGCGGGATGCGATGAAGGTTACGTGAAGAGGATGATTCGAGGCTTGCGTGATTATGGATGCAACCACAATGGTTGTTTCGCGCTAGAGTTTCTGAAGATGGTGGATATGGCTCGCGGTGGCAGTAAGGGTTTTTGTCTTGAGGGAAATTAGGGTTTCTAAAGGTAGAAGATGACGCTGATGTGGCAGTTGATGCAACAGAGCTAATGAGGTGGCATCATGTGGTTAGATGACACTGTGTGTGATGGATTTCCACATGGCATAATCTGATGAAGTATAGTTAGAAGGGGTGTGCATAGGAAAATTTAGGGGGTGTAAGGGTAAAATTTGACTCTTGGGCCTAGTTAAGAAAAGAGGGTTGTATGTAGGGAAATTTAAGGGGTGTAGTAGTAAAGGTTGCCTGTTTGGCCCATTTGTATATTCTTTTCCAAAAAAAATATGATTTTGGGCCTATTTTGCAAATTGGGCCACTTATTTCCATGCTTTACATCAATTAAACTCTAATTTCAATTGTATCAACAAACATTATAACATCCAAGAATAATTTATGCGCTAAAAATCACTTTTTACGACTCTTTAATTCCCAAAACCAATAAATCCAATCGTCACAAAATCACTTTAAATCAATCATTTTAGCACAAGAATCTCATCAAAATTTTACATTTTAAACCATAAATGTGGGCATAAATATGCACTCATCACATGGCTAAGGGATTTGCCATCAAGTGAGGAAAGTTCGTCAAGCACATCGTCTTGGGCAAGAAGCTCGTTTACGGGTTAATCTCAATAAAAAAAATGGAATACATACTAGAAGAACCTGTATTTCAAGGGTACAATGACCTAACTTCATCTTTCCCTCCACCTATGGACAAGTATAATATAAGGGCTACTCAGTTTGCCCTTAAATCGCATCTGAGGACATGTCATCTTCACATGGTTCAAAGCACAAGGCACCTATGATTGACTTAGTGGATTCACAATTTGATATGTTGATGACAAGGATCAATGGCTTTATGGATGTCATGGGATCTAATAATGCTCATTTTGAGAAAATATCATCCATGGTCGAGTTTCAAGTGGTTGTCATTGAGAAGCGAAATGAAATTCTTAGTGAACAAGTGGAGATCATGCATTGCAACACAACATTTCAATACACTGTGGGTGACATATAGGAAATGTTATATGTGACGAATATACAAGAAGATATCATTACAGAGTAGTGTTATGATTTCTTGTGTTCAAACTCAGTATGCATGAAAATGTTAATGTGAATGCCCCCACATCGCCGGTGGTATAAGTTGTGTAACATGATGATGAATGGTAGTTGAGTCCATGTATATGACTTGTAGTCTTAAGTTGATTTCTATTGTACCATTTAGACTTTTCCTTCAATTGTTGCATTATTTTGAACAATGTTAATCATGACCACTTAATACATGTATCAATCATGCAATTGCTATTAATATTTTATAGATTGTATGACATTTGTTATTTTTATTTTTCATTTATTTTGAAGTTATTGTTTAATGGCATCATCATCGCAAAAAAAGACCCGAAGAAATCCTAAGCAAAAAGAAACAACAATTGAGACAAACACTCCTGCACAAAGGAGACCATACGTGGAAAAAGTATTAGATCAATGTCGTTGCTTCAACAATAGTCACCAGATGGAGCACTACACAATTAATTTCTATATAAGAAATATTATGGTCTCAAAGATTACGAATTTTGATTCAATGAGTACATCTTGAAGCTGACGCCAACACTCAGATTGGGACCGGACAACATTTTTCTACCAATTCTTTGAAGAAGTTGAATATTGTCAACATCAATGGTGTTTTGAAGCACGATCTCTATGTGAATGAAGACGAAGGACAACCATAAGATCAAAGTCCTAAACATGACAACCCTGTTGAAGGAAGCCAACACCCGTGTGGTCATTTTGAACATCCTCCCTATCCTTCAAATCCTGACATGATGACTAAAATGTGGGAGGGGGTACAACACTTGCAAAACAGAATGCAAGGTATGGAACAAATGCAAGGACATGTTCAGCGAATTGAAGATAACTTCGTCAACTTATCTTTGAACATGAATCAACAATTTCCAGAAGTCAATTTTAATGATAACTTAGTTACGCATAAATTAGATGATTAAGTTGTTTTTCATTCGATGAATCTATTACATAAGCTTATGAATTTGCTTTATTATATTACATCAACTTCATTTATATTTTATTTCATAAAACTTGTCATACTTTTTGTCATTGTCAAAGTGACCTTAATGAACTTTAAATCAAATGTATTTGACCTTACTTAAATACAAATATATTTTATTTTCAAAATTACTTTTTATTTTTTTATTACTTATAATATTTTTTACTAATAAATATGTTATCAATAAACATCATTTTATATTACTTTTACGCAGTAAGAACATTTTTGTAATCTTAATTTTCTATAAACTAAAACATTTCTTTTATATGTCATATTGGTCAAATCCTACAAAAACTTTGACAAACTTTACTTTCAAATTCACTCTCAATCACTTTCAAATCTCTTAGGAAAAAAACACTCACTTTACTCTCAAATCTCCAAAATTCATCCACTTCCTCTTCCTCGTATAAATCCTTTAAAGTGAAGACACCCTTAGACTTCTGTGCAAGATGCTATTTTGTCTTTTTCATATTTAAAATGCTTTAATTATTTTTATTTTATTTTATTAAAAATAATTAGTGATTAATTTATTTGTACTAGTTAATAAAAATCACATTTATAATTAGTGTTAAACTTATTCTTGGACTTGTGAAAATAAAATAAATATTAAAGTAAAGTGATTTAAATTAAATAAATATTAATTTGAGTTGTGTAAGTGAATTGTTTTCGAAAATAGTCTTAATGCAAAAATATTTTCTTTCAATAGAGTGAGATTGAATTTATTTATGGTAGTAGACTGTTTTACTTAGTAGTCGAAATTCTCGATTTCACTAAAAAAATGGCTATAACAATGTACAAAATTGACAAAAAACAACATGGTTTTACATTTTTATGAATATTAATATATTTAATTAATAAAAATTTTAAATTAGTGCTTGATCACTAAATAGCCTGTAGATGCTCTTGACTCATTCAATATACTTGAGAAGTACCTGTAGGAAGCACTTCGACGCTCATGTCAACAATTTTATTCAACGATTTTGTAATAAAACTGGGTTATGAAAAATATGTATTACCTCAAGTCAAACCTATATTTATAGGCCTCGTGATGGACCTATAATTAGGTCTGACCCATTAATCGCCAATTAATGACCTTTGTTAATCTTATTAATTACCAATAAATAACTTTTATTGCTCCTATTAATTACCTATTAATTACTTGGTTGATGTATGACCGTCTGACCCATTGACTAACCAGACAGTCATACAGTACACAAGTCTCCCAAGCCAAAGCAAACTCTCAATTTGAAGATGTGGGCAAGGGTTATAATGAATATGGGAAAGGTCGTTCAAGTGATTGTCTTGCTGTCGATCGTTAATAGTGGTTGCCCATCGCAGTAGTTATTGCAACAGTTATAGAGAAGCATAACCAGTATGAGTGAGACATGTGGATTTTCGGGATTCGTGTAATCGGTGAAACAAAACGTTGTGTGTCTTGGACTGTTGGATTAGGTTAACATCAACGGGCAAGATCCGTCTGCAAAAACTGCTTTTTCGGCTATAAATAGGGGTGAGGTTGCTATCTTTTTCACACTTACCTTTTTTCCTTCTTTTGAGGTCGAGCATTCTTTATCTACTTTTCTCTTTCAAAGGTAATAATGTCGTCTGTAGAGCTCTTTTCATCTAAGGAGTCCGTTGAGAGGGAGGGTCGGGGGTCTACTGATGATACAGTAGAGTTATCATCGTTTGTTGGATTTTCCATTTTAGGGTCAACCGAGCAGGAAGAGTCTTCGGTTGGCGGCAAAGCGTCCGTGTATATAAATAACGAGGCTACTCTAGTTGAAGAGGGTGTGAATCCAACGGGAGAGTGAGATTGTAATGCCTCAAATTCCAGGGTGTCACGGGTTATTCAAAAACAGGTAAAATTTCAAACTTTAACATAATACGGAAACATATTTTCAAAAACCTCAACATTTAAACGTCATAATTCATTCTAAAACATAATGGTTCCAAAACATTTATCCAATAGAAATAACGAATGAAATAAAACAACTTCAATTAATTTGTCTAAAATTCAATGCAATAACTTTGAATAAAAATCCCAAGTCTGTCCCCCATCATCTCTCGAATCTATCATGTCTCAGCAACATCTACAACATCATTTGCTCACGTATAATGCATTATACGATCATCACTGATAATATGATTCACAACACACAGACACAAACACGTACGTGGTAAGCTACCGATAAAACAATCATAATAACAAGTTATAGACATATTGATTATATCAATAATAATAAAACACCACATACATAGTAGTCATATCAATAAGATTTCTAACCATCACATTACAATCCAAACACAATGAATCTCTAACCCTTGGTGTCATCACTAACTTCTCACATATAGACCCTTGGTCTATCCACTCATTAGCACCTATGTTATCTACTTACTATACTCTTCTAGTAACACCGCTATCACATAACATCACGTGGAGCATCTTAAATATCATGATCACTTTCATAGATACACCACCATCATTACTATCACAATCATGAAACATGAGCATCACCATACCATAAATACCATAGTGGAAAGAATCAGTCATAGTCTTGTACCCTACCTCACCGACTATAGTCGCTCGTACAGCCTCATTTGTAGGTTCCCCATACAGATACACTCGAGTCATCCTTCTTCTGGTTTCGGACCTGTTCTCTTATCACACAAGGTAGAAGATCTCCCATTCAACAAAGAAGATTCAACACTTGAACGTCATTCTCTTTTCTACAACTATTGTCCAAAGAGAATGTCATTCTCTTTTCAACAACTAATGTCAAAGAGACTCACCACTCTCTTTTCAACAACCAATGCCAAAGAGAGTCATCCCCTTTTCAACAACAAATGCCAAAGGGAATCACATATTAGTAGATAGAACTAGGATTTACTAGGTACAACAAGTAGTAGACGTATCCTCCACTCTCCTACTCATCAATCACATACTCCAGTACATCCCAACATTAATTCATACTCCAATTCACAATCACAAGTCAAAACTGATCCTAAACAAGCCCATTACTCCCATTCCTTGAGCACCAACGCATTTCACTGCTTCCTAGGCTTGAACCATATCCATTCTTCATCAAATTCACCATTTTTCACAAAAATACATTGTGATAATCAATTATCACTCTTGATAATTGTTTATCTTAGTGAAAATCACCCAGAAACATCATGCAAGAAGGGATAATCAATTATCATAAGTGATAATCGATTATCTACGAAATGAAACACCTCTTGGACATAATTCAAGTCTGCAAACACACATGCAACAACCTTAAATCACGAGGGAACTCCCTCAAAACATCATTCATTTAATCAAGCATCACATACCCTTGTAAACATACTCAAACACATACATCACAACACTTGAATCATCCAAATTAAATCATTACACATTATAACTCAAACAACACAATTATAATGCATATGATTATTACCACACCATTACACACACATTTGCATGGAAAACCCCCAAGCCTCATAACTTTATTCTCCCTTAGCATCAAACCCTCCGTTGGGATAACCCAACAACCATATATACATTCATAGGGAAAACCCAACACAAATATTGCAAAAACCCTATGCCCATGCATACATAAACCCTTGCCCAACAAGTGACACATACAACCATAATCAGAATCATATAAACATGTATCAACAAGGATTATTAATCAAAATAACTAAGAACACATATAACATACAACAATTAACAAACAAGGGTAAGCTTCCCCACACCCTAGCCAATCTTAGGGCTTTGTCTACACTCTAAAACACCACCAATATTTAAGGTTTCTACAATTCTTTCTCTTCTCTCCCAAAATCGCTTTTCTCTCCTCTCTCCCTCTCTCTCTCTCTTTTTCGTTCTAAATAGGTTAGAATGGGCAACCCTAGTTTCCCTTTTCCATTTTTATCTTTTGTTATTCTATCTTTATCTTTTTAATTAAAATAATATCAACAACCACTAAATCTTTTAATTTCAGATTTATTTTCCTTTCTTTTACTTTCTACACCCCCTAACTTAATTTTTACACTAATTAATGAGGGTAAAATGACCTTTTTGCCCTTGGGACCAAAATACAAATTAAAACCCAAAATTTTACTTTAACTCTTTTTCTTTCTACTAGAATTTGACCCACACCTATTCAATCCTAAATCACTCTTCTACCCTTAATCCAAAACATTATTAGTAATAACACATCCCACAAATCATCCAAATAACAACATATCAATCATGTGTTTCACTTAATCAATAATAACATTAAATAATAAACATAATAATTATAATTCTAGAAACACCTAATCATCAAACACCAATTAACAAACAATAAGGTCCAAGTCTCATAACCATATTATTCCATAATTACCACATTTTCCTAGGGTCTTACAAGGATGACTCGTTAGCTCTACTACCGCCCATTGCAGGCTATGGTTGGGATCCTCATGAGGTGGGACTTTACGTTCCCTACTTTAGTATCAGTCTGTCTTTAAAGGAGTTTAAAGATTGAGTAAACCTGGTGGCGAACACCCTAGATGCCACTTATTTTAAGTTGGTTTCTTATAAAAGAATCAAACGTGTTTGCCACGGAAGAGAAGGTTATACAAATGACCTTTTTTATACGCATATTCTATTATCTTTGTGACCTGTGCATTCGGCTTCCCTTTTCGGACTTTCAAATGGTTATTTTACGCGAGCTAAATGTAGCTGCCACCTAGCTTTATCCGAATGGGTGGGCATTTATGCAAGAATTTGCAGTCGTTTGCAAGGCCCTTGCTCTCACTCTGACGCCCACCTCCTTCCTATATTTCTTTCACACTAGTCCGCACCCGAATAAGTCATGGGTATCGCTTGTTTTGAAAGAAGACCGAACATTGCTTACCCTTTATAAAATGTCTTATAAAGCCTTAAAAAAACATTAATAAAGTTGCAATAACGGAGGTCGGTCGGTCTAGGTTTTACACAAATGACGGTCGACCTAAGTTTCCCTTCTATTGGACAGACTCCCCTAAGAGGGTGACCGCTTGGGTGAATTCTGTGATGACCCTAGCCGAGCTTGAGACAATTAGCCGGCTTAATCAGCTACCCCGCAAGGACTCCTCCCGCACGCTCATTGGTTATATGGGCTCAAATGCTCTATGTACTATAGTGTTTGGTAAGCCATTTATTACTTGCTATGTGAGAACTATCGTTTGTAACTTATCTAAATTTTGTTTTGCGTTTCAGATCTCTTGGCGGCGATGAACAAGGAAAATTCAAGTGCTTTGTCCATGATGGAAGCTTAGAGAAAAGAAGAACTGAAGAAGTCCGGATATGGCACATCTACATGTCTGTCTCTCCCCAAAGTCGTCGTCCCTTCCTAAACAGTTCAAGACCATCGAGTAGTCCCCGAGTTGCATCATGCTCGGCCTTATTCTCATGCTATCGAGCCAACTTCCTTGTTGGTGGTTCCTGCGCCATGAAAATACAAGGGAAAAAAAGAAAACCTTCTAAGGAGAAATCGATTTCCTCTAACAAGAAGAGTAGGAAGAGTACTCTTGAGAGACCTTTGCTTGCTAGGCCGCTAGATTCGACCGTGCAGATCGCTCATCGTGCACAATTCTTCAAGGGAATGATTTCTAAAGAGGCCATAGATATGGTCTATGAGTTGAGCATTTGGGCGAACGTGTGTATGGCTTACTTAGTTGGTACTACCAAGGGTGCCTCGGTTGAAGAGCTACAAACTGCCCAACAAGACTTGGAGGCAGCTTTGAAGGAAAATGAGGAGTTGCCCTGCCGTCTAAAAGAGGATGAAAAGGCTGATGAGGAAAACAAGAAAAAAGCTTTCGCCACACTAATCGATGCCCGTAACGCTAATCGTCAACTTCAACGATCAAATGATGATCTAAAGTTCAAGTTTCAACGATCAAGAAGTCAATACAAGGATCTTCTTACTGAGAGGGATAACCTTCTGGCCAAGCAGGATGAACTTCTGGCCCAACGGGCAAATCTGGTGGAAGAGAATACCTATTTTGAGAACGAAGCGTATAATGAACACTTAGTTGGTTTTCATAAAGGAATAGCGCAATGTGCTTACTTTTATGAAGTCTTGATCGACCAAGAGGGTTATGATGATGGTGGTCAATGGGCAGCTGGTTGACGTTCCCTTGTCGCCCGCTTTAGAAGAAGATGTCACTCCCACCCCTACTGAAGAGCCTTAACGCATTGAGGTGGTTATTGAGGATGTTGATGAGGAAACATGTGGAGGGGAATAATGAATGGTCCTTTTGTTCTTTTTTTTTTCTATTTGTTTTGTAGGCAAAGTGATGGATCGTCTAAAAAATAGGGGTTTTGTTGTCAGGCTACTGACAGAGGCCTTATCCGAATCAAATTAATAAGAAATTAAGTGCGGTATACTAGGAAGTGACTCCTAGGTCGTCTCTCAAGGACCAAATGTGGTTTAAGCAATAGGTCAAACACATAATGGGGGGGGGGGGGGTTTGTGTGAACAAAATATGAATACAAGGCACGAATTAAAACAAGTTGGTCATTAGATCAATTGCAATTGTTCCAATTCCTGATTAGCAATAATTATTCGCTCCTCTCACCCTTAATCCAACACAAATTAAACGACTAAGAGAAGTCTAAAACGGTTTTCATAAAATGCGCATTAAGCAAACACACTCACACATACTCATTCACTTCTGCACAAACATATTAATCCACTAAGCGAAGATTATCATGCACAAATCAGACCACTAAGCGTGGACCAAATTCAACTGCACAGAACATATTGCATATGTGTGACAGGGCAATTAAGAACAGAATCACAATTAAGCACAATAATCTCATGAAACAATGCAACATCCCTAGTGTCCAACCCAAACAGAGTTACCCTTCCATGAAAACGAATTCAACACAACAACAAAACGCAATAGAACATCAATAGAGCAGAGGGAAACATTGGACAACGAAATGAAATTAAAACGAAATGCTGGAAAACAAAAATCAACCAGAAATGGAATTCTCAATGCATAAACACAATTAGAAGCAAAGTGGGAAATGCGAACAAAATTGCAAAACAAAATTGTTATTGAAAACAAGAATGGAAATTGAGGGAACAAAACAGAAACGAAATTCCAACAACATAAGAGAAAATCGAACATTGAAGAGAAACCCAAGTGCACAAAACGAAATCAACTATGGAATTGAAATGAAAATTATAATTCCAATTAAATACAAAGAAGAGGGAAACGAAAATGAAAGATAAAACCTAGGGGAGCATGTTGACGTTCCAAAGCTTCAAAAACAAAAATAGAAATAATATTAAGTGGGCTAAGGGTGAGTGTTGCATGGGCACCAAAACCTAGGTCAGCCCCACAATTGGGCTTCTTCCAAATTAACCAAAATTGAGCCCAATGTTTCCAAGTCTGACCCAAAAGTCATAAAAATGAAATTACAATAGAGTTTAAACTAAAATGCTGATGTGGAGGGTAAAGGATAACATGACAACTTTCTTTATGTACCAAAATATGATTCCAAAGTTTGCCCTGAAAATAAGAATGAAAATAATTAAGCTCAGATAACCCAAATTAATTAAAATATGAATTACTGGTCAATTTAAGCACAAATAGAAAAATTGAGGAAATATTGGACATTTAAGCATAATTCCCTAATTAAATCTGGTACAAGAAGCTAAGTGAATGGGAGAAAATATTGATTCATCAAAATAGACCACACTTAGTCTTTTGCACTCCTAGGCAAAATCAAGACACATGTCAAGGAACAAATCAAGGAACAAATCAAAGAATATCAAGAGATTGACACAACTTTAGGACATAGAAACAAGAAACACACAAGTAAACAAACAGATTTACACAATCCAATGAATCTAGAAAAAGAAAAGGCGTAGCCTCTAATATCACAAGTAAACAAACAGATTTACACAATGAATCAAGACATGGGAAAATAACCAATTAGCTCAAGAGGTGAATCAAAAGGAACATAACCTCACAAGATGCACTATCACTATATCTCTCAAGTGTCTAGAATAAACAATGCCAACTCAATGCATTCAAGAAAGCAAGCAACAAATAAACTTGGTAAGCCTCTAATATCAACACTCAAAACATATAAATGTTCAAATCAAAAGGTCTTTTCATAGTTGTAATGGGGCCAACGACAAGGGAGAACAAGATATAGATGATAAGCTACAAACCAAAATAAATAAAGGAGAAATGGGGAACAAGTGAAAGTTCAATAAAACACACCAAAAACCTCTAATTTCAATCCTCTTCTTGACTCCACTATTCAAAATTTTTTATTTTTCTTATTATTTTTCTATTTTTTCTTGTCTTGTATCTTTTATTTTCTCTTTTTTTAGAACACAATTGTAAGAGATAAGATACACAACATATTTACAAAACAAACAAGAAGAGGAACAAACTAGCCAATTCATAAGAATCCAATAAACACCACACTTGTTCCCAAAAGCTCCAAAATTCCCTAAGGTTAAGGAGATAATGGTTTTTCACTTAAGGTTAATGTATGAGCTTCAAAACAAAGAAAAGGGAATAACATAGACTCAAAAGGGTTATCAAAGGATTAAACCAAGGTAGGCTTATTTGGCTAGAGAGACTCGAGAACAAAATTGTCTTTATCACTTCCAAACATGAATCAATCAAGAATCATCAAAAAGAGTCAAGTCCAAACATATATGCAAGCAATCAAGAGATATATCACACACAAGAAAGAACATCAAGCGGCTCAAATCGTCATACAAGTTATTTCTGTCACAATCAATCAACCTCTCAAACATCATAATCATCTTTCCAATCTTAGAAAAGCAAGGATTTCAAACCAAACAGTATTAATGAAGTGAAGGACGAGCCTACCACGTAAACGAAGTCCAGAAATCAAGAGAAACATGCAAAATTGTACACAAGACACAAGCTTAAAATAACCTAGAAAAGAAAAACCTAAACAAATAAAAAACTCTCTCAATAGACCACACTTAAACTACATAGTGTCCCAAATGTGTCATAAGTAGAAGATCAACAATCATAAGATATGGACAAGTGCAATAAAAGTGGGGAAGGAAGGAGAAAAGAAAACTCCCTGATTCAAGGGGAAAGAGAAGTTGGATCGAGCAAAAATGTCTCCTCCATAACTACATCCAACAAAGAAGGATTGTTGAGGAAAGACTTCAGTTTGTGCCCATTAACCTTGAAGCTTTTATTTGTGGATTGAATTTGGATCTCAACTACACCATAAAGATAAAAGTTAGTAACAACAGAAGATCCAATCCACTTTGATCATAATTTACCCCCCATGAGTTCGAGCCTAGAATTTTACAATAACATTTTCTGCCCAACCTCGAAGTCCTTTGTAACTATTGAGCTATCATGGAACTTCTTCGTTCTCTCCTTATAGAACTTCAAGCTTTCATGGGCTTCCTAATGGATCTCATCAAGTTCGTTCAGTTTCAACTTTCTTTCTTCTCCAACTTCATCCATAGAGAAGTTGTAAGTCTTCACAACCTAATATGTTTGATGCTCTATCTCAACACGTAAATGACATGTCTTTCCAAAGACAACTCTATAAGGAAACATCTCTATAGGTGCTTTGTAAGCAGTTGATGACAAATTTATGAACACCGAAAAACGGCGCCGAAAACTTGTTTAACCCTCGGCAAGTGTGACCAAGTATCATTCTCCCAAAGGACTCACGACCTAGTTAGTTATATGATTTCTTGATTATTTAAGACTTGAGAATAAATTGTTATAAGTTTCAAATGCAAAAGACAAAAAGTAAACATGTATGCATGTGATGATCAATGGGAAAGAAGAAAAAAAACACGTGAATTGAAATATGTGGATGAGTATGTTTTTGGGGCAATCAATTTCATCTTATCCACTCTCATATATTTTAGGAATTCATCATTCTTTTCATCAATGTTAATGCCACTCTCTAAATTACCTTAAACCCGATGTCTCGACGAAGAAAGCCTATCCTTAATTATGAGTTCATACAATTCCTAGCATCCCTAAAATTAATTCTGAAGCACAGAAGCTTAAAGGCAACGAACCCTCATATTCCTATGTCTAGGCAATATTGCTTTTGGGAGAATTTCCCCAGTTCTAGATTTCCCCGTATGTGTCCATATCGACAAAACCAATAATCATGACATCGAATGAGTTAAACAATGCATGCTTTGAGCAAAGAGGAAAAACCCTAACTAATGATGAAAGAGAGCATGTATCATAAATATGATGTTTAAACACAAAATTCCATATACGAGAGCTTCAAAAGATTACATTGATTCCCCAACAACAATACAAAATTTAGTTCACCATATTCATGGTGAAACTAGATGAACAATAATGAAAGAATGGAAGAGATAGAAAAACCCTAGAAGGAGAAGAGGAGAGCTGTCACCATCTCCAATTCTACCCCCAAGGGGTGAAAAGTGTGTTTTGCGTCTTCTCCAGCCAAAGATACAAACCCTAGGACGTTCTAAAGCTTATATACTATTCTAAAAGATATAGAAAATTAGGCCCAAGCCCATAAAAGTAACAGAAAACCGGTCCAAGCCCATTTAGAATGGCGCTCAGCGGTATTTTACCGCTGAGCGGTACTAGCGCATGATCCATTTTGCCTCCTAGCCGCTGTTTTGCCCCTCAGCGGTGATTTCGGCACCTGAAAACTGCCGCTCAACGCAAAATTACCGCTCAGCGCCACTCGGTCGCAACTTTTTCTGCATTCTGGTTGACTTTTCAGCATTCTGGTTGACTTTTCTGGTTGACTGGTTGACTTTTTTGGTTGACTGGTTGACTTTTCTGGTTTCTGGTTGACTTTTCAGCATTCCAATCATTCGGTACTTCAATTCTTCTTTCAAATCATTCAATTAGCCTACAAAATCAAGGGAATCTTGCACAAAACCATTAAATTCACCTTCAACTCTCTTATTCACAAAACTAAAGCAAAAATATGAGTTCAAGCTGGTTTCTAAGTCTTAAAGGTTGCTTTTGGTATCAATTTTAAGCATAAAAATAACGGTTTTTCAACCGTTATCAGCAGTCCTATGCGTCCAAAGAGCATCGTCCAACCTATTTTTCCAATCTTTTATGTTGGGTTGGACAATCTTCTCCAAGATCCTCTTTATCTCCCTATTTGAAATCTCGACTTGCCCATTGATTTGGGGGTGGTATGATGTAGAAATTCTATGCACAACCCCATATTTCTTGAGCAAAGTCTGCATGTATCTGTTCCAAAAATGGGTTCCTTGATCGCTAACAATGACCCTGTGCACTCCAAACCTACAAAAGAGGTGAGATCTAACAAAAGCTACAACAACCTGAGCATCATTAGTCCTAGTGGCTCTTGCTTCCACCCATTTTGAAACATAATCCATAGCTAAAAGAATGTTAAAGAAACAAAAAGAGACAGAAAAATGACCCATGAAATCAATATCCCATACATCAAATACCTCACAGAATAGCATGGGTTGTTGAGGCATCTGTTGTCTCCAAGACAGTGATTCTCCTGCTCTCTAACATGGCTCGCACGTGCTACAAATTCTCTTTACATCTTTCAAGATGATGGACAAATAAATTTGCAGTCAAGCACCCTACGAGCTGTTTTTAGTATACAAAGGTGACCACTTGGTGAGGAAGAATGACAAAACTATAAGACCGAGTCAATCCCATGGTCAGGTATGCATCTCCTGGTAACCTATTCACTACACAACTTCAAAACATAGGCGTCATCACATATATAGTATTTAGCATCACTCTTGATTTTAGCAATTTGTGCTCGAGATGCTAATGGAGGAAAAATGGAAGCAACTAAGAAATTTACAATATTTGCAAACCAAGGGGTTTTAACCCTCGGCAAGTGTACCGAATCGTATCAAGTAATAATAAAATGGTAAGACCAAGTATCGTTTCCCAAAGGACTCACGGCCTAAACAATTGTGTGGTTTCTTAATTAAATAAGACTTGAAAAACAAATTCTTTGAGATTTAAATGCAAATACTAAAAAGTAAATATGAATGCATGTATTGATCAATTGGACAAAAGAAGGAAAACGTGATTGAAATATATGGATGATTATGTTGTTGGGGTTTTCAATTCATCCTATCCACTCTCATGTATTCAAGAATTCATCTTCTTCATTGATGTTAATGTCACTTTCTAATTTACCTTAAACCCAATGTCTTGGTGAAGAAAGCCTACTCCTAATCACTAGTTTACAATCTCTTGTCTCCCTAGCAATTATTCCTGCATTACATTCACACAGAAGCTTAAAGGTAACCAATCCTCCTATCCCTATGTCTAGGCAATATTACTATTGGGAGAATTTCTTCATGTCTAGATTTATCTATATGTGTCCATACAAATAACATCAATGATCATGCAATTGAATGAATTAAACAAAGCATGCATAGAGTATAGAAGAAAAGCCCTAACAATTAATGAAAGAAAGCATATGGATTAAAGAACCAATTCAATACATGAGAGTTTGAAAGGATTACATTGATTCCCCAACAACAATGAAGCTTTAGTTCACCATAATCATGGTGAAACTAGATGAAAAATAATGAAAGAATGAAAGATAGAACCCTAGAATTTGAAGAGTGGAGCTTGAGCATCCAAAATCCTCCTCCAAGGGGTGAAGAAAGTGTGATTTTGCTTCGTTCTGGCCAAAGATACAATCCCTAGGACGTGCAAGTCCTTAAATAGAACATAAAAATAATAGAAAATAGGTCCAAGCCCATAAAAATAACAGAAAACAGGTCCAAGTCCATAAAAATGGCGCTCAGCGGCAGTTTTGCCGCTTAGCGGTAAGTGCGGCTCTTCAGAATGAAGCTCAGCTGCATTTTTAGCCCTCAACGGTGATTTCAGAACTTCAAAACTGGCGCTCAGCGGTAATTACCGCTCATCGCAACTTTTTCTGCACTCTCGTTGACTTTTCTGCATTTTGGTTGACTGGTTGACTTTTCTAGTTGACTAGTTGACTTTTCTGGTTTATGGTTAACTTTTCTGCATTCCAACCATTTGGTACTTTAACTCTTCTTTCAAATCATTTCAATAACCTACAAAATCAAAGGAATCTAGCACAAAACCATTAAATTCACCTTCAACTCTCTTATTCACAAAACTAAAGCAAAAACATGGTTCTAAGCTAGTTTGTAAGTCATAAAGGTTGTTTTTTTTGTCAAAATTAAGTATAAAAATAACGGTTTTTTAACCGTTATCACAACCCCAAACTTAGAACATTGCTTGTCCTCAAGCAAACAAGATGTAACTCAGTCTTCCACAAATCCATACAATTATTCACCACATTCAAAAACTCTTTCTTTCAAGACAAGGAATTACTCAAATCCGCTCATCAAAAAGAATTCAGTCAAGATGCACACATGCTTTCAAGACAAGGAATTACTCAAATCCGCTCATTAAAAAGAATTCAGTCAGGATGCACACATGCTTTGGTGTTCACATAATCACATATTATCCAACAAATGCTATTCTTATGAATGATCAATTAACTAAGCATAGATGTAATCATGTGCTCATGGAATCTTTCCTCACCAGATAAAGTGTTTCACTCAAATACACAAGTGTATAAGAGGTCACTCATTCACTCTACTATCACAATGTCACACGAATCAACTTTGTCTTTCATTTAACCACAATCAAACACATTCACAAGCAAGTATCATCACAAGGAATTTTCTATGGCTTATAATGTGGCTGGGCTAACAAGAAAATTGGTTTTTCTGGATAAAAAAATCCATGAGTTAAGTGAAATCATCTACACACAACCATTCTTCCTTCTTCCCAACTTTCTTTTGCATTGAGACTTTCTTTTTCTTTCTTTTCTTTCCTTTTTATTTTGCTTTTCATATGCTTAGCTCAATGCTTTTCATATTCCCTTTTTAGACTTCCCAACAATCCCAACTTGAACATTTATCAATACCACAAGATATCTTCAACTCAACTCAAGGTAAAGCTTTTCAAAAAGGGTTTTCTATCATGTTCAAAGCTAAGGGTTCAAAGGATAGAACACATTGTGCTCTCTTTTATTGGGCTAAAATCATGCATTTGGCTAATAAGGGTAACAACAGATGGCCTTGATCATATGACACATACAAGCAAGTGATTCAGTCATAGAAACCTGGCAAAGTCATTCATGCTTTCAATGTAATAACATTCATTCACAAAAACTCTAGAGTTCAAAACCTCACATATAGGCTCATTCAACATTCCACACACACATTCTGCTTAGCATCATAATCACAATCACAATATCATGCATATGTTCACATAGCTTGTGAACCACCACCTATATATCAACATATAGTGCACAATCTCAACATCAATCAATATCCAAGCATCATCAAGCATTACTCATCATGCATAAATCACAAGCAAACCATCATAGCAGATAAAGTTTGTTATTGAGTACATCAAACCTATTTTAATAACATAAACAAATAAGTTCAACAGTACAAAACAAAAGATAAAAAAAAATCCTGCTCTAGAGGTGATAACATCCATCAGTAGATGTTATCTCAACTCCTCATCAACCCCTGCTATCATCCGAATCTTCCTCCTCTCCTTCTTCTTGGATCCTATAGTCTTGATTCTTTTGCCCGATGAGGAGGCCATCCCTGCATCAACCACAATTCACAAAACCACAAGACATATTGTTAAGCATTAGTAAACCACAAACAACTCCCTAAAACACTCCTTATCTTAGAATGCTCTAGGAATATGAAGAAATCAGCACCTAACAGCAATGCTCTCACCAAACCCCAAACTTGGATGGAAACTTGATGCAAAAATGGTTGAAAGAGAAGTTTTGTGAAGGGGGAAGGAGGAAAAAGTGTAAAGAACTCTTTGGAGAGTGCTTGAGAGTGTGTGGAAATAGGGAGATCTGAAAGTGGCGGCCAAGACACGCCCTAGGGTATAAAAGAGACCTAATGGGTCACATCCCGCTGAGCCCAAATAAAACAAACCAGTCAGCCCAATCTGCAGCGGTCGCGCTCAGCGGTAATTACCGCTGAGCGGCATTTACCGCACCAACTATTCTTCCTAGCTTGCCCTAGGTATCCTTTACCAATGCCTCTCACTACCCCCAATGCATTTAGTTTCTCTCATCACTCAAACATTCAATCCCTATAACTAGAGCAAAATCCAAACAAACAAACAAAGATAAATTCAATCAATTGGGTTGCCTCCCAGGTAGCGCTTGTTTAACGTCATGAGCCTGACCCAAAATCTTCCAGCACCCATCAGTAAGTGCAAATCTTTTCTTACCAACACCCATCAGTAGGTGTAAACAAACCTAGTATCCTTCACTAGATGTAAACCCTGTAACAAGTTTATAACTAAAACAAAAAAATACCAAAGGTTCATAATTACATCACCAAACCAAAAATAAAAGTTCTTAAATCACTAGGTTGCCTCCCCGCAAGCGCTCTTTTAACGTCACTAGCTTGACCCAATAAAGCTAAAGTTCCATCTTCTTTTTTTCTTCTTTTTATTGAACTTTTTCAAGAATTTGATAAAACTAGGAACCTGTTTCAATGTCTCAATCATAGGAACTTTAATCTCCAATTTCTTGAAGATTTCCATAAAGTGCTCAAATTCCTTCTTCTTCCTATGATACTTCTTTGGATGAGGAAGAGGTTTTTGATATGATTCTCTTTTTTTCTCTCGTCCTCTTTTTCTTTTCTCTCACTTTCTTTTTCCTTTCTCTTTTTCCACTCACTTTCTTCATCTTCACACAAATTTTCTTTTCTCTCACTTTCTTTTTTTCTTCTCTTTTTCCACTCAACTTCTTTATTTTCACACACATTCTCTTTTTTTCTTGTCTCTCAACCACTTCTTTTTCTTTCTCTTCATCTTTATCTTTCTTACTCAACCTTTTTGTTTCTTTTTCCTCTATCTTTTTCTCATCTCTCTCTATCTCTTCCTCATCAAAAATCTGGTCACTTTCAGTGACAATGGCTTAACCTTCCTCCCTAGGAATAACTTCAATATTAACCTCAACATCTTTCAATCTCTCAATTAAGTAACCAAGATGCATCTTCATCCTTTTACATGATGCTTCAATGCTTTTCTGAGTGGAGATGGACTCTTGCATAAATTGTTGAAAGACGTCATCCAGAGAGCTTTGTTGCTGCCATTGTTGTTGTGGTTGGTTCTCAAATTGTCCGGCAGCTTGCCAAAATTGACTTTGATCCATGCTTGAGTGAGGTTCCCACTAGTGGTAGAGATTACCTTGGTAGAATTGAGTGCCCATATAGTTAAATTATTGGCTGAATTGCATCCTAAAAGCATTAGGCACAAAACCCTAGAAAACATTTGTTAGCACAAAAAGATAGAGAACATAAACTAAGAAGATAAAAAGAAAAATTAAAAAGATAGAAAGATAGGAAGATAGAAATAAAGAAGATAGAAAGATAGAAGATAGAAAGAAAAAACGAAAAGATAACAAGAATAAAAAGATAAGAAGATAAAAACTAGAAAGATAGAGATAAAAATAAAGAAAAAGATAAAAAGATAAAAACAAAAAGATAGAAGATAAAAACAAAAAAAAAAAGATAAAAAGATAAAAGTATAAAAATTCAAAAATCAAGTCAAAGTTAATCAATAATCACACAAATAGAATAGTTAAACCACGAGACCCCGACAACGGCGCCAAAAACTTGTTAACCCTTGGCAAGTGTACCGAATCGTATCAATTAATAATAAAATGGTAAGACCAAGTATCGTTTCCCAAAGGATTCACGGCCTAAACAATTGTGTGGTTTCTTGATTAAATAAGACTTGAAAAAACAAATTCTTTGAGATTTAAATGCAAATACTAAAAAGTAAATATGAATGCATGTATTGATCAATTGGACAAAAGAAGCAAAACGTGATTGAAATATATGGATGATTATGTTGTTGGTGTTTTCAATTCATCCTATCCACTCTCATGTATTCAAGAATTCATCTTCTTCATTAATGTTAATGCCACTTTCTAATTTACCTTAAACCCAATGTCTTGGTGAAGAAAGCCTACTCCTAATCACTAGTTTACAATGTCTTGTCTCCTTAGCAATTATTCATGCATTACATTCGCACAAAAGCTTAAAGACAACCAATTCTCCTATCCCTATGTCTAGGCAATATTACTATTGGGAGAATTTCTTCATGTCTAGATTTATCTATATGTGTCTGATAACGGTTGAAAAACCGTTATTTTTATGCTTAAAATTGATACCAAAAGCAACATTTAAGACTTAGAAACTAGCTTGAACTCATATTTTTGCTTTAGTTTTGTGAATAAGAGAGTTGAAGATGAATTTAATGGTTTTGTGCAAGATTCCCTTGATTTTGTAGGCTAATTGAATGATTTGAAAGAAGAATTGAAGTACCGAATGACTGGAATGCTGAAAAGTCAACCAGAAACCAAAAAAGTCAACCAGTCAACCAGAAAAGTCAACCAGTAAACCAGAATGCTGAAAAGTCAACTAGAATGCAGAAAAAGTGCGACCGAGTGGCGCTGAGCGGTAATTTGGTGCCGAGCGGCAGTTTTCAGGTGCCGAAATCATCGCTGAGGGGCAAAACAGCAGCTGGGGGGCAAAATGGATCATGCACTAGTACCGCTCAGCGGTAAAATACCGCTAAGCGCCATTCTAAATGGGCTTGGACCGGTTTTCTGTTACATTTATGGGCTTGGGCCTAATTTTCTGTAATTTTTAGAATAGTATATAAGCTTTATATATAAGCTTTCTGTTATTCTGTAATTTTCTGTTACATTTTTATATAAGCTTTAGGACGTCCTAGGGTTTGTATCTTTGGCTGGAGAAGACGCAAAACACACTTTTCACTCCTTGGGGGTAGAATTGGAGATGGTGACGGCTCTCCTCTTCTCTTTCTAGGGTTTTTCTATCTTTCACTCTTTCATTGCATTTCATCTAGTTTCACCATGAATATGGTGAACTAAACTCTTCTTGTTGTTGGGGAATCAATGTAATCATTTGAAGCTCTCATATATGGAATTTTGTGTTTAAACATCATATTTATGATACATGCTTTCTTTCATCATTAGTTAGGGTTTTTCCTCTTTGCTCAAAGCATGCATTATTTAACTCATTCGATGTCATGATTATTGATTTTGTCGATATGGACACATATGGGGAAATCCAGATCCGGGGAAATTCTCCCAATAGCATATTGCCTAGACATAGGGATATGAGGGTTGGTTGCCTTTAAGCTTCTGTGCTTCAGAATTAATTATTAGGGATGCTAGGAATTGTATGAACTTGTAATTAAGGATAGGCTTTCTTCGCAAGGTAATTTAGAGAGTGGCATTAACATTGATGAAAAGAATGATGAATTCCTAAAATATATGAGAGTGGATAAGATGAAATTGATTACCCCAACAACATACTCATCCATCTATTCGTTCAGTGTTTGTGTTCTTCTTTCCCATTGATCATCACATGCATACATGTTTACTTATGTCTTTTGCATTTGAAACTTATACCAATTTTTTCACAAGTCTTAAATAATCAAGAAATCATATAACTAACTAGGTCGTGAGTCCTTTGGGAGAACGATACTTGGTCTTACCGAGTTTATTACTTGATACGATTCGGTCACACTTGCCGAGGGTTAAACAAGTTTTTGGCACCGTTTTTTGGTGTTCATAAATTTGTCATGAGTGTCCATACAAATAACATCAATGATCATGCAATTGAATGAATTAAACAAAGCATGCATATAGTATAGAAGAAAAACCCTAACAATTAATGAAAGAAAGCATATGGATTAAAGAACCAATTCAATACATGAGAGTTTCAAAGGATTACATTGATTCCCCCAACAACAATGAAGGTTTAGTTCACCATAATCATGGTGAAACTAGATGAAAAATAATGAAAGAATGAAAGATAGAACCCTAGAATTTGAAGAGTGGAGCTTGAGCATCCAAAATCCTCCTCCAAGGGGTGAAGAAAGTGTGATTTTGCTTCGTTCTGGCCAAAGATACAATCCCTAGGACGTGCAAGTCCTTAAATAGAATATAAAAATAACAGAAAATAGGTCCAAGCCCATAAAAATAACAGAAAACAGGTCCAAATCCATAAAAATGGCGCTCAGCGGTAGTTTTGTCGCTTAGCGGTAAGTGCGGCTCTTCAGAATGAAGCTCAGCTGCATTTTTAGCCCTCAACGGTGATTTCGGCACTTCAAAACTGGCGCTCAGCGGTAATTACCGCTCAGTGCAACTTTTTCTGCACTCTAGTTGACTTTTCTGCGTTCTGGTTGACTGGTTGACTTTTCTGGTTCACTGGTTGACTTTTTTGGTTGTCTTGTTGACTTTTCTAGTTGACTGGTTGACTTTTCTGGTTTATGGTTGATTTTTCTGCATTCCAAGCATTTGGTACTTTAACTCTTCTTTCAAATCATTCCAATAACCTACAAAATCAAAGGAATCTAGCACAAAACCATTAAATTAACCTTCAACTCTCTTATTCACAAAACTAAAGCAAAAACATGGTTCCAAACTAGTTTTTAAGTCATAAAGGTTGTTTTTGATGTCAAAATTAAGTATAAAAATAAAGGTTTTTCAACCGTTATCAAGGGGTTGGGTAAGAAACCAAAACTGTCAATAAGTTCTCATTAGAAAAGTTATCCTGAATGGGCAACACATAAACTTCATCCTCAGCTCTTTCAATTCGGTAGAAATGGTCTGCAACTAAGTTTGTGCTCCACCACTATCTTGGATTTGCAAATCAAACTCTTGGAGTAAGAGCATCCACTGAATCAGCCTTGGTTTTGACTCAACCTTCTTTAAGATAAACTTTAGAGCTGCATGGTCAGTAAACACAATAACAGGTGAACCAAGCAAATAAGATCTGAATTTGTCAAGAGAAAAAACAATTGCTAACAATTCTTTCTTAGTGGTTGTGTAATTTTCTTGGGCAACATTTAGAGTCTTTGGAGCATAGTACATCACTCTTGGCAGCTTGTCAATCTTCTGCGTCAAGACAACCCCGGATGCATAGTTGGATGCATCACAGATCAATTCAAATGGAGTTGTCCAATATGATGGCTGAATGATTGGAGTTGTGGTCAATTCTTCCTTGAGGCAGTCAAAAGCCTGCTTACATTTTACATCAAATTTAAACTCCACATTTTTTTTTGCAGCAGGTTGGATAAAGGAAGAGCCTTCTTGTTGAAATCTCTGATAAAGTGCCTGTAGAAACCTGCATGCCCAAGGAAAGATCGCACCTCTCACACGCAAGAGGGGTAAGGCAATTGTGCAATAACAAATATTTTTATAGGATCTACTTTTATACTCTTGCTAGAAATGATATGCCCTAAAACTAAACCTTGTTCGACCATAAAGTGACATTTTTTAAAATTGAGAACAAGGTTGATTTTAGTGTATCTTTGAATAACTATATCCAAACTATCTAAACATGAATCAAAAGAGGATTCATATACACATACATAGTGAAATCATCCATAAACACCTCTATGCAACTCTCTAGAAAATCACTGAAAATGCTCAACATGCACGGCTAAAATGTACCAGGGGCGTTGCATAGGCCAAAAGGCATCCTCCTATAGGCAAAAGTGCCAAAGAGGCAAGTGAATGTGGTTTTTTCCTAATCCTCAAGAGCAATATGGATTTGGAAATACCTAGAAAAACCATAAAGAAAATAGTAGTGAGACTTACCTGTTAGTCGCTCGAGCATTTGATCAATGAAAGGCAGGGGGAAATGATCATTTCTTGTTGCTTGGTTAAGCCTCCTATAGTCAAATCTGACTCTCTAGTTCTTCTGCACCCTTGGAGGAATGAGCTCATCCTCTCATTTTTCACCATAGTGAGGCCAATCTTCTTTGGAACCACATGAACCGGGCTCACCCACTGACTATCCGAGATAGGATAGATGATACCAGCTTGGAGAAGCTTGGTCACCTCCTTCTTTATAACATCCAAGTTCACTGGGTTTTTCCTTCTCTACGGTTGTGTTACTGGTTTTGCTCCATCCTCCAATAAAATCCTATACATGCAAGTGGGTGGACTATGATACCAAGAATGTCAACCAAGGTACAAGCAATAGCCTTCTTGTTCTTTCGTAGCACATGCAACAACTTCTCCTCTTGAACATCATCAAGGGAGGTGGAAATGATCACTAACAGTTTCTCCTCTTCCTCCAAGTATGCATACTTGAGGATTATTGGAAGCGGTTTAAGCTCAAGAGTAGGTGTCTGCAAGTTAAATTTATCTATGCTTCCTACAAAAGGGTTAGTGCATTATGACTCTAAAGAATTTACATGCAAAGGCACAACACCCATCTCATCATATTCAACATCAATATCCATCACAAAACATACATCATGTTCAGATTTACAATCATCAATCACAAATTCAATGAATGTATATAGAGAGGAAAGAAAAGAATGTTCCTTATCATGCAAAGAATCAAATTCAACAGCATATTCATCAAATACATCATCCAAAATATCAAGTCTAAAAACATAATGGCCCTCAGCTGGAAACTTCATCTCATCAAGAATATTAAAATGCACAACAATATCACCAAATTTCATTGATAAAGTCCTAGCATACACATCAATTTTAGTTTGGTCTATTTTTAAAAATAGCCTACCTAACATGATCGGAGCATATTCATGGGAGAATCCCTCCTCAAATTCCAAAACATAAAAAACTGCAGGGAAAACCAATTCTCCAACTCGAACTAAAACGTCAACTATGTAACCTGTTGGGTGGGCAACACTTCTATTAACCAATCGAATGACCACACTCGTAGGTTGCAAGGGACCAAGAGATAAAGATTTATAAATTGACAGAGACAAGACATTAATGGAAGCACCTAGATCAAGCATGGCATTTTCAAACTTACTATTTCCAATGACACAAGGAATGCATAATGTACTTAGGTCCTTGCATTTTTTAGGAATGTGAGGGACCTATTTACTTGAGTGTAGATACATTTATGCCCATGTTGATTCTTTCATTTCCTTTCATCTTCCTTGTGGGTGCACAACTTGTTAACACTTCGGCAAGTGTACCGAATCGTATCAAGTAATAATAAATGGTAAGACCAAGTATCGTTTCCCTAAAGACTCACGGCCTAGACATTCATGTGGTTTCTTGATTAATTAAGACTTGTAAACAAAATCATTGTGTTTATATTGCGAAAAATAAATATGAATGCAAGTGTTGATCAATTGACTTGAAAGATGCAAAGGTGATTGATATAAAATATGGAATGATTATGTTGTTGGGGTTTCCGACTTATCCTATCCACTCTCATGTATCTATGAATTCATCTTCTTCATTAATGTTAATGCCACTTTCTAATTTACCTTAAACTCGATGTCTTGGTCAAGAAAGCCTACTCTTAATTACTAGTTCAGAATGTCTTGTATCCCCAACAATTAATTATGCATTACATTCGCACAGAAGCTTAAAGGCAACCAACCTTCTTATCCCTATGTCTATGTAATATTGCTTTTGGGAGAATTTCCCTAGTTCTAGATTTTCTCATATGTGTTCATAGTGACAAAATAAATGATCATGCAATTGAATGAGTTCAAGAAAGCATTCATAGAGTGTAGAGGAAAAATCCTAACAATTAATGAAGTAAATCATTTATAATAAGAATAAATTCAATACATGAGAGTTTCAAAGGATTAAATCATTTCCCCAACAGCAATGGAGGTTTAGTTCACCATAGACATGATGAAACTAGATGAAAATATGGAAAAGAATGAAAGATAAAACCCTAAAAGTTGAAGATCGGAGCTTCCGCATCCAAAATCCGCCTCCGAGGGGTGAAAGGAGTGTGTTTTCGCCTCTATCTTTCAAGAGATCTGAACCCTAGGTCGTCCAAAACCATAAATATTTCATAAAAATATCAACAAAATGGCCCAAGCCTACGTCGTCAGCGCTTAGCGCCCCAAAAGGGTGCTCAGCGGTAGCTGCGACACTCAAATGACCCTCAGCGATGGCGCCCAAGCGTGAAACAGTATTTCAAAACCAAATTGGCGCTTAGCGGTGGCACCCAGGCGTGAAACAGTGGTTGCACTACCAGACTGGCACTCAACGGTGGCGCCCAGGTGTGAAACAGTGCTTTCACCTCCAGATTAGCGCTCAGCGCCCCAAACTGATGCTTAGCGCTATCTACGATTCTTCTATGTGCCACTTTTCCAGCCTTTCCTGACTCCAGCTTGCTACGTCAACTTCTTCATCCAATGCATCTTAATTCCTGTCAAAACAAGGAAATCAAGCATAAAACCCATTCAACTATCCTATTCTCACAACTTAAGCAAAAGCATGATTTCAAGCTAGTTTCTAAGTCATAAAGGGTGTTTTTAATATCAAAATTAAGTATAAAAATAAAGGTTTTTCAACCGTTATCACAACCCCAAACTTAGAACTTTGCTTGTCCTCAAGCAAACAAAATATAACTCAGACTTTCACCAATCAGTACAATGGTTCAACACATTCAAAAAGCCTTTCTTCCAAGATAAGTAATTACTCAAATCAGCTCATCAAACAGAATTCAGTCAAGATGTGCACATGCCTTGGTCACTCATCATGTTGTTCACATAATCACATAATATCCAACAGATGTTATTCTCATGAATGATCAATTAACTAAACATATATGTAATCACGTATTCATGGAACTCTTCCTCACTAGACAAAGTGTTTCTCTCAATCACACAAGTGTATATAAAGGTCACTCCTTCTCTCTACTATCCCAATGTCACATAGAACAAACTTGCCTTTCATTTCACACAATGAATCCTACTCACAGACAAGTATCATCACAAGGACTTTCCATGGCTTGTAACGTGGTTGGGCTAAGAAGAGAAATTGGTTTTTCAAGATCACAAAATCCTTGAGTTAAGAGAGTCATTCATAAATTTATCATTCAAGTACAATCTCTCTTTAGACAAATCAATCTCACTCATTCCCAACTTTCCCCTTTTTGCATTGAGCTTTTCTTTCTTTGCATTTTATTTTCTTTTCTCATACTTCATACTTGCTCAAAACTTAGCTCAATGCTTTTCATTACTTTCCTTTTCAATTCTTCCAATCAACCAAACTTGAACCTTTAGCAATTCCACACAATGATTCTCAACTTAACTCAAGGTAAAGATTTTCACAAAGGATCTGTTTAAGGCTTGAGGTTCAAAAAGGGTAGAACACTTCTCTTTCATTTGGGTAAAAATCATGCATTGGCTAAGAAAAAGGGTAATAAAAAATGGCCTTGATCATGTGACACAAGCAAGCAAGTAGTTCAATCATAGAAACCTGGGCAAAATCATTCATGCTTTCAAAAGAATAGCAATCATTCAAACAAATACTCTAGAGTTCAAAACCTCACACAAGCTAATTCAATGTTCCACATACGCCAAATACACATCCTGCTTAGCATCATAATCACAATCATAACATCATGCATTTCTTCCACAGTTTATGAACAACCACCTGCATATCAACATTTTGTGCAACATCTCAACATCAATCAATATCAAAGCATCATCAAGCAATACTCATCACATGCAAATCAATATCAAACCATCACATCAGATATAGGTCTCAAACTGAGTACATCAACACCTATTCTAAAAATTGAAACAAAATAGAGTTCACAGAACAAAGATAAGAAACATTCTATTCTACTGCAAATAACATTCATCAGTAAATGCTATCATCATCAATCTGAGTCCTCCTCCTCCTCATCATCTTCCTCTTCTTCATCACCATCTTCGTAATCATCATCTTCATCATCATCTTCCATGGATGAAGCTTCAGCTGCTCTAGCTCCACTAGCATGTGCCTGATCCTCTGGCCATCCCACCACAGTGTTGAACTCATCAATCGTCCACTACCGTCTAGGGGTTGTATCATACAACCCTATAATCATCTCTGCAGTGGCCACATGCCCTCTATGCAATGCCTGCATCCTAGACTCCATCAGGGACATATACATATCCCTCATCAGAAAATGCTGTGCATCTTGAGGCTGTTCCTGTGCTGTTGGTGGTGCCCTCCTATGAACTCTAGAAGGATGTGGTGGTGGCACCTGCTGGGCCGCTGATAAGTGCAAAAATGTAGTTAATTTTCATATGGAATTTTAGCACTTATGTTTTGAATTGAGTACATTTGTATCAATTTTCCCCAATCTAAGAAAGATGAAATGTAATCACATGTTTCTGAGTTGTTGAGTAAAAGGAAATCATTTGATCCCTAGTTTGTATACATTTCAGGTAAACTAAGAGAGAAGAGCAAATCCTACAACATTTCGCCCAAGCTAGAATGATTTCACTTAAGCTAGACTTGTCCAGGAAGCCATTACCTTAAAAGTCATTCTCTCTTAAGCGAGAATATTTTAGCTTAAGCGAGAATGATTATCTTCTCCAAGAAGTTTCTTCTCGCTTAAGCGAGAATAATTTAGCTTAAGCGAGAATTCGGGCAGTTTATATACATACGAAGCAGAAAGAAAGAAAAAAGGGGGGAAAGCTGCGGAGAAAAGAAGACACAGAGCGACCTAAAGAGGTTTTCGTCCATTTTAGCTTTAGGATTCTCATCTTCATCTCTTAGAATGTCAATCGCCACCATGAGTGGCTGATCTCTTCTCTTGGGATTGAATTTAATCGATTCGAACTCGGATGTAATCTGGTGATATTTTTATATAGCATTTCTGTTTTTATTCAACATTGGTATTTTTGTTCTGCTCTTAATGCTTGATTCTACCTGAACAATAGTTTCATGAATGTGGATTTTAGACTTGACTGGAAAGTATTTCTAAAACTCTGATCTGAGCAAGAATACTTGATATTCTGTGATGCTAGGGATAGATTTCAGTTTATCAATTGCTTATAACACTTGAATGTAATGCTGGACAGTTTGTTGGATATGTGAGGAATCAATATTAAAGGAACTGCTCTTATGAATTTTATATGTGAGGAATCGATATAAATGACTTTGGTGTGTTGCATCAATGTTGGTAATTTCAGTTGCTATATGTTTGTATTCATCCATATTGCAGACGAGTGAGATAGATGAATTCAATCCCAACCTCTCATATTAATCTTCGTTAAGTTATTTGTTGTTATTATTTTACTTTCACGCAACGTAGTTTTATTTATCAACATCCATCATGAATCAAATTGAACATCCTTGTATATATATTGTTTGAGATAACAATTTATCTATTTAATCGAAACTGTTCCTCATGGGTTCGACACTCTTACTTAAAAAATCATTATACTACAGTTGACTATTGGTACGCTTGCCAAAAGTTTAACAGCCGCCTCATCCATCATGCAATATTGGCTGTAGTATTAATCATCAATCTCCTTCCTTGGTCGCTCCATCGGCGGTGTGGAAGTATTAACCCCAACTAATTCACAAAGATGTGTGATCAGAGATGAATGCCTGATGACAAATTTATGAACACCGAAAAACGGCGCCACAAACTTGTTTAACCATCGGCAAGTGTGACCGAATCGTATCAAGTAATAAACTCGGTAAGACCAAGTATCGTTCTCCCAAAGGACTCACGGCCTAGTTAGTTATATGATATGTTGATTATTTAAGACTTGTGAACAATTGATTATAGGTTTCAAATGCAAAAGACAATAATTAAACATGTATGCATGAGTTTGATCAATGGAAAAGAGGAATACAAACACTTGAACGAATTAGATGGATGAGTATGTTGTTGGGGTTATCAATTTCATCTTATCCACTCTCATATACTTTTAGGAATTCATCATTCTTTTCATCAATTGCTAATACCACTCTCTAAATCACCTTGCAAGAAGGCCTATCCTTAATTACGAGATCATACAATTCCTAGCATCCCTAATAATTAATTATGAAGTGCAGAAGCTTAACGACAACCAACCCTCATATTCCTATGTCTAGGCAATATGCTATTGGGAGA
>JAHCHA010017112.1:2422284-2491815 GCA_027742795.1 Vigna hirtella | reverse complement strand
ACTAAAATCCGGTACACATTGCTAAAATGTACCAACTGAAAAACAGATGTACGCGCGTTAGCAAACCCCTATATATATATATATATATATATATTTGTGTTAAGGTTTTTTTTGTTTTAATTTTATTTGGTTCATGTTTTATTGTTTTTGAATTTTTTTTTAAAAAAATCTCTTTTTGGAAGACTCAATAGTAATGTTAAAATTGATAATTTGTTTTGGTGACTAATTTGGAATTTTGAATTACATTTTAGTTGTATGTTAATTTTTTTTATTTGTTTTTGGAGTTTAACATCATTTTAGAGTGAAATTTTTTTAAATTTGAATTACAAAAAAATTGTAATTTTTTTGGATTAATTTTTTTTAATTAAGTGAGCTAGTGAACCAACTCGTTTAACCCACCAACTCGTGGTGAACTAGGCCGGGTTGAGTTGGGTGGCCCGTTTTGAGAGGACTAAATACAATTATAGATAATCAATAAGGTACTTGTGGTTAGAAATGTTTTCCCTTGATATTATAGTAGCAAATTTTAATATTAGTATTTAAGTTGTATGTTTATATTGTTTCACATATTTTTTATTTTAATGTCAGTTAAGAAACGTGACATGTCAATTTTTTTTAACATAATTAGGTTAAAAAGACTATATTATTTATATTTTTAAGGTTAAAAAGATTATATCTATTCATTTCTTAAGTTTGAAAACTAAAAATATATAAAATTTTGTGCCGAAATTTAATGTCAAAACTAAATAACTAAAAACGTATTTAACTCTAATAAAAATATAATATTATATTATCTTTTTTTTGTCAACAATTATTTTCTAATTTTATCCTTAAATAAAAGTTTTTTATCATTTAAATGAACGTTTCTTTATATTTTATTAATTATTTTTTCAACTGTTTTTTTAACTTAACATTTTTTAATTAAAAGGTTACATACGAAATAAATTAAAACAATTTATGATAAAATTATTAAAATCATTAAAATTATTTATATTTAATTTTATAATTATGATAATAACAATAATAATAATTTTATTTGTTTTTATCATCACCAAAAGAAATAAATATATGTGCATGTGTTTTCATCAATAATAATAATAACTATGATAATTAAAATAATTATAATTATAATATTAATATTAATAATTTTGAATAAATATGATTTCTTCGATCATTTTAGTACATTTCAATTTTAATTTTTGTATTTTATTGGGTTAATTTTATTTTACTAATTAGTGATGTGTGAAATAATATAGATTCAAATAAAGAAAAGGAGAAAATATTCACAATTTTTTATTAAAAGAAAGTGGTTGTTAACTTATATATTATAATTTACCGTATATTAATAAATTAAATTGATATTTTAACTTTTTACTTACTCAAAAGTATTTTCAAATTTTTAACTGGTACATTTATTAAAATTCATTCAAATAATATTTTGACAGGAAAGTTTATCGTCATACTTTTGAAAATTAAAAATGCATAACAAATTTTACATTTGACATGCTTTCTATTTAACTAAATTAAATTTATATAACTTTTTTCTAAATTAATAATTTTGTACGTGATACACGTAATATACATAATGTAGAAATACTTGTTTTATATTTTTCTATTACATCTATATTTATTAATTCATAAATATACATATTTATAAGCAAGCTTTCCTTTTTCAGAATTATTAATGAAGGGATTGGACCTTCCAAAATGGAGATGATGGGAAACGACAGCGTTTGAACGAGGAAGGGTGCCACACGTCACTGGCCTAGATGGGGCCACGTCCAGTCTAATTCTCACCCAGAAAACGACAAAACAGAGGAAGAAGAAGAAGATTTGGAAGATATTATTTATAGGGAACGATGATAGAACTGAACAGAAGAAAATATAGATATTTTGGGTTCTGCTGTTGTGTACGTTATTAAAACCAATCCATTTCTTTCTCTCTCTTTTCTATTCGCTCAAATGGCTGTCAACCTTGGAAACCTGGCGCTGTTACTGGACCTGGCTTCGCCGCGGGGCGCGATTCTAGAAAGGAAGACTCGTCCCGTTGGATCCGACATCGTTTTGAGCTCGGCACCCTCCAAGAGGGACTCCTCCCCCTCCTGCTGCTATGCGCCCGAGGGAGACGCGCGGAACCGCCTGGTGATGGTGCGTGGAAAGTCCAACTCGGAGAAGAACGGCGTGGAGTTTGACAGCGACGAGGAGGAGGAGGAGGAAGGTGGGATGGAGGACTGGGAGACGGAAATGCGGCGGAGAGTGAGGGAGTTCGAGGCGAGGAGGGAGCTGGAGAATAAGGCGGAGGAGTTACAGAGCAGCGTTGATGAAGGCAGGGAAGAAACTGAGGAGGAGAAAAGGATGAGAGTCAGAAAAGAACTCGAAAAGGTTTTTTTTTTTTTTTAATAATTCATACAACAACTTAGATTTGATTCTCGGTACTGAATTTTTTATATATGAGACCTAAATACCTAATTTATGCTGACCAAATTAAAATAGTATATTGGTTAATTTTAATTAATATGTCATAAACCTAAGAAGCTGTATGTTTATCGTGTTTAAGAAAATAATGCCCTTATTTGTTTTTTATTATGCATGACATGAATTATTTTCAAAGTCAATAAATTTAGTTCGCATGCAACGTCTAATTGGTTGTATTAAGTTTGGTAACTTGTGTTAATTTTTAGTACAATCTTTCATTGTGCATATTACTAATTGAAGCTCAAGTCTAGAAGACTAACATAAAAAATGGGTAATGAATTAGGTCCATGTTTTGTTCTTTTAGCTCTGGGTAACAATTTTTGTATGTAGTCTATATGTTGAATTAGGACTTTTTTCATAATTTGTTGTTTTATTGATTTGGTGGATCAATCAGGTGGCTAAGGAACAGGCAGAAAGGAGGGCCACTGCACAGCTGATGTTTGATTTGGGCCAGAAGGCTTATGGAAAGGGCTCCTATGGACGTGCTATTGAGTTTCTTGAAGCTGCACTCACTATCATACCAAGACCTACATTATTTGGTGGTGAGGTTGGTTCTTTCTTGCCTCACCTAAATAAGAATTTCTGTCTGATTGTTTTAAGTGGAGGTAAAAGTAATTATAAAAAGTTGTGTTTTTCAGATTCAAATATGGCTGGCTATGGCCTATGAGGCCCATAACCGCCATAAAGATTGCATTGCTCTATACCGGCAATTAGAAAATACACACCCGAGTATCAGCATCCGACGCCAAGCCGCAGAGCTTCGGTATATTTTGCAAGCGCCAAAGCTCAAGATATCCCAGGAGGAGATGGTGACTATACCCTTGATTGGCTCTAGTTATGACAGGTGACTTCGTTGTTCATTTGCAAACTAGTCTCATTCAAGTCTTTGTTTATTATTAACCAACTTTACGTCAGGTATGATAATGCTGTTGTTGTTTGTGTTACTTACCAGTTTTAACTGACTGTGCATTATTCTCATTAAATTGGATTCTTCTAACTTGTGCTGAATAGATATCGATCTTTTCTGGTAAGGTTTGAATGTTTTGGATTATCAATAATTCATTTTCAACAATGAAGATATTATCTGTTATTTGAATGCTGCTCATCCTTGTTCATCAATCTAACTTTTGAATGCTCTTAATAAGAAGGCAAACGTGTTGAAAGAGTATTTATGTTTGAACTAATTATTATGTTATTATCACTACTCATTTACTTTATCTATGTTGGGTAAAATTAAATGCGTTTAGTTGTATTTTATAGTGTTGGTAAAATCAATTGTTTTAGGAGATTGCAGAGGTTAGGAGTGCTTCTAGTAATGATTAAGGTATTAATATTATTGAGAAGATATAACACCAATAAGACTTGAGTCCAACCATATAAGGGATTAATATCATTCACAACTCAAAACCTTAAGAGAAGGAGTTAATGAGTCTTTACCCTTATATGATGCTTCATTTTCTCATTTCTATCTAATATGTGACTTAGACTCACATTTGGATTTTCAACAATATTCACTCTTCATAAACTCACCTGAGTCAGATGTGTAGCGTGAAACATTATATGGTTCATTATTTAAATAGAATTGATTTTTCCCAAAAGTCGATGTCTGATCACTTGAATTTAGGAATTCAAGTAAAAGATTATGTAGAGAATGCTGATGCATGCAATACCAAATATAAATATGACGGTTTTGCAATTGATGCCTTTTCCTGTTATCATTGTCAATCTGGAACAAATGTTGCGATGCTATATTCAAATTAGATGAATGTGCATTGTTGTGTTGTTGAATTGGATTAGCTTGACTCAAATATTGCTGGAAATGACTTTCAATGTTTTGTATTGCAAGTCCTGACACATTCCTTAGCTAGTTTCTTTTATCTAGATAAGCACTAGTTTCAGAAAATTCAAACCTCCCCCTTTGAAGAAACTTAATATGTGAATCATAAGTCCGACTAAGCTTTTTCCTACCCAACATTAATGATTCACTTTTCCCTTATTTCATGTTTATGTTCTCCAATTATGACACTTTGGAGAGTCTGTCCTTCGGTATTCATTAATGACTAACATTTTCTATTATTGTTTACAATAATTTCTTGTGACTGAAGTCTCCCAAAACCTTTTACATTTGTAGTTACTACTCTTTCATTGTCTATCCTCCATAATGCGTATTTCCATAAATTGCTTAGATTCAAAATCTTAAGTTGCTTTTGAAAATACAGTTTATCCAAACAACTATATATGAGAGTGTTATTATTAGCCGTCATAACTTTATATCCCAAGGGTTTGAAGCATTTTTGACACAGCTACAAGGCATTGCAAGTTGCTATCTAGAACCAAAACTTTCAAACCCAATATTGGATAATAGTATTTTCTCGAATCAACTGATTGGAACATATTTGAGTCCATTTTAGAGAATATAACAGAGAAAGTATATCTCAATTAGTTGTAACAAACTGCCACTAAACTATGCTAAACTTGATAATTCTTGTTAGATACTCAAATCTTATGCTTAAGCAAAAGAGCTGATGTAGGGATCTTATAAAAAAGGTTATAAAAAAGGCTTAGGGTTTGTAGCTTTACACTTACATTTAGTACCTGCTTCCATAATAATTAACTTGAGAGATAGGAACCAAATAAAATTTAAGTGATCTTAATGAATTTAACCCAATGCATGAAGGTGTTAGCTAGCTTGATGGTTGATCATTCCTTATCTATCAAGTTAAAAATTATGAAAACATATATTAAATGTAAGTGCAAAGATGCAAACCCTAAGCCTTCTTGATAAGATAAGATCCGCCATATCGATTCTTTGCTTGAACATAAGATTTGAGTACTTAGCAAAAATTATCAAGTTTAGTAGAGTTTAGTCGTAGTTTGTTATAACTAATTGAGATATACTTCCTATGTTATATTCTCTAAAATGAACTCAAACATGTTCCAATCAGTTGATTCGAAAAAATACTATTATCTAGTATTGGGTTTGAAAGTTTTGGTTCTAGATAACAAATTGCAATGCCTTGTAGCTATGTCAAAAATGCTTAAAACCCTTAGGATATATAGTTATAACTGCTAATAATGACACTTTCATACAATTGTTTGGATCTAAACTGTATTTTCAAAAGCCACTTAAGATTTCGAATCTAAGCCATTTGTGAAAATACACATCATGGAGGATAGACGATGAAAGAGTAGTAACTACAAATGTAGAGGGCTTTGGGAGACTTCAGTCAAGGAAATTATTGTAAACAATAATTGGGAATGTCAGTCATTATTGAATATTGAAGGACAAACTCTTCAAAGTGTCATAATTGGAGAACATAAACATGAAATAAAGGAAAAGAAAATCATTAATGTGGGGTAGGAAAAGACTTAGTTGGACTTATGATTTACATATGAAGTTCTTCGAAGGTGGAGGTGTTGAATTTTCCAAAACTAGTGCTTGTCTAGATCAAAGAAACTAGTTTAGGAATGTGTGAGACTTGCAATACAAAACATTGAAAGTCTTGTCCAGCAATATTTGAGTCAAGCTAGTCCAATTCAACAACATAATGATGCACATTCATCTAATTTGAATATGACATTGCAGCATCTGTTCCAAACTGGCAATGATGTCAGAAAAATGCGTCAATTGCAAAACCGCCATATTCATATTTGTGATTGCATACATCAGTATTCTCTATGTAATCTTTTACTTGAATTTCTGAATTCAAATGATCAGATATCGACTTTTAGGAAAAATCATTTCTATTTACAAAATGAACCGTATGGTGTTTCACGCTACACATCTTACTCTCTTGTGAATTTATGAACAATGAAAATACTATTGTTGACAAAGTTTTCGGTGAGGATACATGCATGTAAAGTGAAATGAATATTTCTTCATTATCATCCAATGACACGTGTCACTAATTTCCACCACAACTTCTCGTTTCTTTTCTACTATCATATTGAAAAGAACATGGCATTTCTGAGGCCAAAGTAGATGAAATTCTTTATCCTCCAAATGGAACTCAGAAGTTTAAAGATGATGATTTAAATACCTGCTTATCAATGTATAATAATCCTGAGAACTGCTTGAGTATAGAAGAACAAGACTTACAAAATAACAAATAAAAAACTAAGTATGTTTAAGCATTCTCACAAATATTATACACTACCAGTTTCTTGAATAAATCCACCAAAAAAATATGCTTTGTAACTCTACTAAAGCACCAACAAGTGGGACATCGATTTATCTTATTCTAGTTATCTAATATTTTAATCACAGTTTACTAACCAAGTTATGTGTCTCAAATTAAAATCCACCAAATGAAGGCAGAGGAAGCAAGAGGATCTTAATTAATTCTTAGTGGACTAAGGCAACAATAACTTTAACATTAATCACATTATATAAACAACATCACTAGCTAACCAAATTTGAATAAGCTACACAAGATGAATATCAAATCGAGTATCATATTAGCTTGGAATAATGCACATTCTGCTCGGTGATGTCATGTGTAGATTGTTGACAAACAAGTCTTTCTAGATAAAATACTCTTTGTTTTATAACATGTTTTTTACATTCAACAGTATAAGAACTATTTATAAGCCTTTTGTCTTGACCCTTCAACTGCATGCTTTAAATTTTAACTACTACCAAAGTCATAATTAATGAACTCTATTACATGCCTTAATCATTACTAGAAACACTCCTAACCTTGTAATCTCTTAAAACACTTGATTCTACCAACACTATTAAATGCAACTACCCACATTTTGTATTATAAACCCAATTGATTTGGATTTTCTCCTTTTCTGGCTGCCTGTATAACGTTTATACCTTGTGTGATGCTTTCCTTAACGTGTTTATAATTATTTTCTTGTGTGTTTTACTGGTTTTATGGTGACCTCTGTTGTTAGTGGTCTAAAATACAAGTGATTTTTTAGTATTTCTATGCGTATCCTAAAGAGAAGATTAATTAGGTACTCCCTGATGGTGAACATTTAACAAATCGTCAAACAATATCAATGGTGCTATTGTTTAATAATTAACTCAGTAAGAATCAGTGATAAAGCTGGATTTTTTGGTAAAGCACACGGTAACTGAATTTTGTCACTGATAGATCAATAATGCAATCTGGATGCGCAATTCTTTCTCTTGATTTTCCATTTTCTTTGTCAATTTTTTCTGCTCTCTTTTAGTCTTAAAGGTTTAGGGTAACATGTAGGGCTGAATTAGCTGCAACTTGCTCAAGTTGTATCATCCTTTTCTATTCCTTTTGGTTTTTTAAATGCTTGAGTTTTCTAGTGAAAGGAACTCCCACTCATTAGTACTGAGAAGCCTTATAACTGCATATTCATTTTTCTTTTGTTATACTGTAATTGCATATTCAAAATTCTGGTTTATATCCTTCTTGCTACTTTTGTGATACAAAAAGTATGAATTATGATGTAATGGTAGCTATGCGGCAACATGGAGTGATAAACACAAGGACAAGGATCGAAGAATGAGTGGATCAGTGACGAATCAGCTTCCATCATCCAAGGATTACCTTGCGGACTTTCTTGTATGGAAACCTCCCGTTGGGTTAGGGAAAAGTCGAGCATTCTGGGTTGGTTTAACGATATGGTTGGGATTGGTTGGAACCGCCCTTTTTATTCAAAGATAAAGTACACTTATATATAAAGTTCTCCAAGTGATGTATACATTCTAATTTGTAGCTATAGCTTTTCTTTATTATATAATGTGAAGTCCATGTTGTAATATTAGAGAATGTATGGAATAGATTTGTAAAATTATTGTATGTATAAAATAGATAAATATGCTATTTTGTTATATTTCCCCGGTGTGGTGTTCTTATGATGAAATTACAAGGATGGTCAGTAGTTCTACTAATGAAGAAAGCAGGTGTTTAGCAGAACTTCTCACTCTCTGCTTATGCCCTTTTTATTGTCTGCTATACGAAATGGTTAGTAAGCAGGTCTGTTGGAATTGGGAATGCAAGGTCTTATGATTCGTTATTTATTGGTATTGTTATAAGTATTTCATCTCTAATATGGATAAGGATGTTCTGCAGTGCTTTGTAACAGCAACTTTTTGGTGTAGACCAATTCTTAGGCATCATCAGTTTTATCTACAATCAGTGATTTCTGTCTTTGTGGCTTTATGCTGTCCAGCTCCAGCACTAATCAAGCAAGACCACAACTGAAATCGCACTGATGGAATAAGAAATTCTGCAGTTATACTTAGTTTTATGCCAAATATAAAAATTTAAGCTGTTAAATACCATCTGAAAAGGAGTAAAATATATTTAGATCCTTTTAGATTTGGGTAAAATCTAGTTTAGTTTCTACATTTTGTTAATAATGATATTAGTTTTCTATATTTTAAGTGTGGTATGGTTCGCGTTTGAATCATATTGTTCTAATTTAAAATATGTTGTTATCATCATAATTTGGGTTTATGTTTTTGGATATGAAAGGGAAAATCATAGGATTTTGGATAATTTTGTCATTTGGTGTTCGGATTTTCGGGCGCCTCTAACAAGGAATACTATGAAGAAGCTTATTTCTTCCTAAATTTCCATATATATTCTCAACCTTTTGTATTTCGAAAGATACATTCTAAAAAATAATTTTTTATATTTTATATTATACATTTTGAAATACAACATAAAATTTATTTCAGATTATTTGATATATATATATATATTATATTTATATTTTGGATTATACATTTTAAAATATAAAATAGAAAATACATTTTTAATTATATATTCTAAAATACAAATTTACATAAAAAAAACTTCCAAAAAATAATACATAAAAAGATTTAACATTAATAATAAACAAAATCATATTTCAAAGGATATTTCCTTTACTCACTTGAAGGAAATGATATTTATAAATTTGTCAATTCGGCCTTCTTTCACAAGTTAAAAAAGTATGTAAAAAGTGCATATAAAAAGAGTCCATAACATAAAAAACCTATGTACATTAAAATTGTAAATTTATTCCATTCTTTGGTTACTTACAATGTAATCTAAATTAAATTGTTAATTTTAACATTGTTAATTTTGACATTATGATTCAAGATAACTAGATTACAAGTCTCAATATCACAGAAAAAATACTTGTATACAAAAAGAGAATAAATTTAATTTTACTAACTCAAATTCACTTTAAACCTAACTTTAATCCTAACTTTTAACAAATTATATTAGTGTTCATAGTGTGGGATATCACCGCAGAAGCATAAAGGTGGTGGTTTTAAAGATTATGTTAAGAAGGGTTCTCTAAGGAAGATGTTGTGGTTATACTTTCAAGGTTTAAGCAATTATTCAAATGCAAATGTTAATCACATTAGATGACATACAAATAGACTTAAAAGAATATGAACATTTGAGATATATGATAGATGCTTTGTAATGAGAGAAAATTAATTACATGTTTCCAAATACTAACAATAATATAAAAGATATTAGACTTAGACTTGTTATAGATGAAATGAAAATATATGATAATTTAAATAGTAAACATAAGTTATAGTCTATTACAATTATTCGTTATTGTGAATAAAATACAACTATGTGATGCTATTTTTAATAATCTCGAATTCAAGACAACTAAAAAATAATATTGATATAATTCTTTTAAGTCTCAACCTATGTTCTTTTATACAATTAATGACTTTTTTTTTATAGGCCATTGAATATCTCATATATGTTAAGAGAGTACATGTCATGATAAATTAAAATAGGTTTAATCATTCACGAAGTCCCTATTTTCGCGTGGAATCTCAAATTAGTTCCTTTGTTTCTGGAAATCTCAATTGAGTCCCAAATTTATAAAAATTGCAATAATTGGATCCTTTCCGTTAAATTGTCTCCAACGACGTTAGTGTGTGTTTGACGTGGCACGCTGTAGTCAGTTTCTTAACTGACGTGGCTGACTGAAGCACGGGCAGTGAAGCAAGTGAATAATAAAATTTTTTAAGTAAAAAGAAAATGAAAGTTTTAAACCGAAATTCGACAAGACATCCAAAGCTGGCATCGATTCAATTGCTCCTCCGATGCTAGGACTCACTAATGCAGCGGCACTTGGAACAAAACCATACACAGTTGCTGCAGAGGGAACAACATACTTGTGCTGTTGAGCACTTTGCCCAACAGGAACATCAACTCTAGCAGACCCTTCATCCATTCTCTTCCCCAACCCTTTCCTGAATTGTTCTTCTTCCCACATCTTCTCCTCCTCCTCATCATCCTCCTCTTCCTCCTTAAACCTCACACCCACTCTCCTATCCTCCACCTCCTCAAAACCCCCATTCTTCCCACCTTCGACCTTGTCACCCAAAATTGCAATCCGGCCCCGAATTTGCCTTCAACCTCTTTGTGATCCCCCTCGGAGTCCGATTCCTGACCCTGGGGCTCCAAAGCTACTGGTTTGACGAGGCCCTTGATGATGATGACAGGTTCGGCGGGGGGTTTGGGCTCGGGCCGAGAGGAGCTGCTGCTGGTGACCAAGGTTCGGGTGTTCTTCTGAAGCTCGCGAAGGGTTTCTTTTGTGTAGGTTCCAGCTTGGGGTTGAACATTGGAAGGAACCGAAGGGGAAGAAGACGCTATTCGGTCTTTATGAGTGGTGATTTTGTGAGCGGAAGAGGGTTTCGTGGAACGTTGAGGTTTTGCGGATCGTGGACGAGGGTTTTCATTATCTTCGTCGTCGGCGAAGCTGAGAAGTTTGGGGACTTGAGGCTTCTTGGGTTTGGCGGACGAAGGGGGTCTGGACAAGAGGGTGGAGGTATCGTTGTCTTCGTCGTTGGCTTCGGTGTCACCGCCGCCACGGCGGCGGAAGTTGCGTGATTTGGCGGGGGGTTTGGGTTTCATTTTCTTTTTACTTAAAAAATTTTATTATCCACGTTCAGTCAGCCACATCAGTTAAGAAACTGACTATAGCGTGCCACGTCAAACACACACTAACGCCGTTGGAGACAATTTAACGGAAAGGATCCAATTGTTGCAATTTTTATAAATTTGGGACCCAATTGAGATTTCCAGAAACAAAGGGACTAAATTGATATTCCACGCGAAAATAGGGACTTCGTGAATGATTAAACCATTAAAATATTAAAATATGGAAGAAAATTCATGTATCTTGGACATAGATATTTCTTAAATTTAATCAGTTTTTCCATAAATTGATGAAATTACCATATATAAAGAAAGTAAAAAAAAAAAAACTCTAACTATCTTAAATAGATCACAAGTATACATGAAAAAGATACAAGTTGACAAAAAAAAAATCATAAGAAAAATTTTATATTCTATCTCTCATGTTAAAAGACGTTTGATGCATGACCTTTATAAAACATCTTGTATATAGAAAAACTTGTTTACCAAATTACTTTTGAATCATGTTTAACATTAAGCTTATATTAAAGTTTATTTATTTCATAAATAAGCAAATAATTAATATAATGATGTTATATGGATACGAATGAACTTGTGGATTTGAATTGAAATCGCATCCAAACTTCAATATAATAATAATAAATCCAAACACGATTAGGGTTAAGGTTAAAATTATATGTCATGAATAAAAGGAGATGACTGAGTCAATGGCAATAACAATTTTCTAGTACTAGTTTTCTATTTGATTATATGTATGAATTCAATATTTGATTTGTAACCATAAATGTCAATGAGGTAGGGTGGGGTGAGGGAGAGTTTCATTATCTCATACTCATCTTCTAAGTAAAAATTCATCTCCACCTCCATTTCCATACTCAACCATACTCAACGAGTATAATATTTTTATCCACATCACCATTGGGTAACAAGTATACACTTATAGTCGTTCCCTTACTATTTCAATATCAATTAATTATGTTTTATAAAAAATAAAAAATAACAACAAAGAAAACATGATATTATCAAATATTCAATATTAAAATGATGTATTCTTATTTTTTTAATAAGAAATATTTAGAAAGAAATTATAATTATATATATTTTTTAAATTAAAGTGTCAAATAAAATTTTCTTAGAACCAAAATATTTATTAAGTTTGCAAAAGTTAAAAAGTTGATAAAATTAAAAAATATTATTTAAAAAATTATAAAAAAATAAGTATCCAAGTTTGAAAATATTTTAATTGTCTATTTACTTCTTTTCTCTAAATTCTAATTAATATTTTTATACACTAATAAAATTATAATATATAAGTTAAATGAAATTATACAAAGATAAAGATAAAACTAATCATGATTAAAATTTAGCATAAATATTTTATCTTTTGAACTTCAATATATTTTGGGTAGTAAAAAAATGATTTATGACAATGATATTAAGTTATTATATCATATAAATAAAATGCCTTTATGCAACTATGGTGATAAAATTATACTTATGAAATGGGTTAGAAAATACAAATGATTAATTATATAAAAACTCATCAAAACAGTATTATATATGAAAAAATAAACAACAAAATAAAAGTATTTAAAAAGAATAAAAATGATTAAATATACGTTTTAAAAACAATTTGATATACAATTCAATGAAATATAACAAAATAAAACAAATGTACTATAATAAGATGAAAAGTACCTTAAAAATTTAAGAAAAACGTAGTCAAATTATAAAAAGATGATAAAAATTATTTTACCAAAACAAAAGTTGTTCATATGAAACAAACAATTAAGGATCAAAAGAATAAAAAAATGTAAGTTTTTTATATTACATTTAAAGTTTGTGTTTGAACATTTGAAATTCACAGAAAAATATTTTTATGTAAAAAAATGAATAATTTTTTTAAAAAAGAAGTAGAAATATTTAAATATTAAACATAATAATCAATTGTAATTAATAAAACATAATTTGAACATAATCATTCAAATGTAATTGTAAGAGAGAAATTACTTTTGAGATGTGAGTAAATTTCATGAATATAAAACAAGTCCAACAATTAGAAGAGAGAAGAAAAAGTGTAACAAAAGAAAAAGAATGATTATAAAACTAGATACTAAGAAAATAATATATATATATATATATATATACTTATAAATTATTTAAATTATCTAATAAACTGTGAGTATTTTAATAATTCAAAATACTATTATTTAGGACATGTATGAGAATGAAATATGACAAGTATTACTCATATTCATACCAAATTGAAAAAAAAAAATAAACATTACCCATATTTATACTCAATCAATATATAAATTTTATATGAAAATGGGGACGTGTTTAAATAATACCAAAATAAACATGTTTATTTTTCATCACAATGTTTATTTGTCATCCACCATGGTTTGGGTTTAGGGTTAATAACGTGATTTTCAATTATTCATTCATGCAATTATTATTTACATAGTTATCTTTACTATAAATAATAAAATAACTACTATCTTATTAATTTTATTTAATGTTATTATTATTATTATTAATTTGGTAATGACAATATCTAGTGATAAATATAAAAGTATAAAGTTTGTTCTTATTACTCTTTAATCAGATTAAAAAATTTAAATGACTCAACAATGATATGAGCCGAATAAGATGATGAAAATGAACTAAAACATGATAAGCACGAATTAATACACAAAGGAAAATCTATTTGTAGAAAAAGTTAAGCCAATAATCTCAACCAAAAGGGGTGGGGTGGGGGGGGGGGGGTAGGGGTGAATTGGTTATCCCTTTAAAAAATTTGTTATTTTAAAAGCTTTTTGAAATCTTTGAAGTTTTCTTGGAATGCAATCAAACAGGTATATGAACAATATTAAAAGAGAAGGGATGGAAAGATCTCCGCTCTCAAGAAAACAGAGAACTCCCCCTCTCAAATGCACTCTCCTTTCGCAACTCAATATTCCTTATAGCACAAGATGTGAATCACCTCACAATCTCAACCAGAAAGAAATCCCAACTTTATCTAACCTTAGAGCAATCCCAACTCTAAGAACTAGAACACACTGTTCTCTTCCTGACTCACAACAATAAGGAAACACAATCTTCTTGATTGCAGAAGAACACTGTAGAAAAAGATAGGCCAAGAGGGGGGGTGAATTGGTTTGACTTTAAAAATTATGTTCTTTCAAAATATTTTCAAAATCTTTGATATTTCTTGGAATTCCATATGACAAATATAATGAATCAACAAATAAAAGAGATAAGGAAGAGAAAGATTAACACATAGGTTTATACTGGTTCGGTCAAGTCTACATCCAGTCTTCCTTCAATAACCTTATTTGAAGGGATTTCACTATATTGATAGAGTTCTTACAAGCAAGACATACAGAGAACAATCCTCTTAATGTAGTCTCCTTCCTAACTCAATACCAACTATAGCAACTCAGAAATATCACCCACTTTCTGTCACCTTAAAGCAATCCCAACTCTAAGAATACCTTGAGAGCAATCCCAACTCTCAATGAGAACAATCATAGTTCTCTCCCCCTGGCACAACAACACAGGAACTCAATCTATTGATTAAAAAAGATAAACCTGATCTTCACAACAAGCACTCCAATAATGCAGATATGATCAACAACCTTTAAGCACTCTTCTTGATAGAATCTTGATGTATAAACCCAAAGTTGATCCTTGATTCTTCAAGATGGTTCTTGGACGCTCCTATAATCAAAACTCAACCAAAATGTTAGTTATGAAATTGAATGTTCAAAGATTAGTTTGAAACAACATGCAAGACAACTATTTATAGGATTTTCAAAATATTGACGCATTTTAATCGATTACGCTATTAATGTAATCAACTACGTTTTTCCTGCTAGTTTAGCAGTTTTTGACAGCATTTCAAAATACGACCTTTAACTGATTATATGGCGTATGCAATCAATTAAAAAATTCTTAACAACAAAAAATAAATGCAATATGACTGTTATAACTGTATTGACTTGAAAGAAATTGAATTGATCATATGAAAATGACTTAACCGATTATACAACTTATGTAATTGGTTATGTCCAACGCTTAAGCAAAATTTCAATTTCAAACTTCTTAGATTTCACTCTTTTGAAATCTGATTATACAACTTATGTAATCGGTTATGTCCAACACTTAAGCAAAATTTCAATTTCAAACTTCTTTTAAATCAGATTTTCACTCTTTTGGAAACAAGTAATTAGATTTTCACTCTTTTGAAAACATGTATTGGCTAACTTTCTTACTTAATCAGTTATACACAATGTATACCATATTATGTTAGAACAGTTTGCCTCCAATAAAACATACAAGAAATCTGAAACAATTTAACAGATTACATGAATTGCTTAACAGATTAAATTACACCACAAATACATTTTCAATCTATTTAAACATGTAAACCTTTTTCCAATTATTAGTACATGTATCAAGCACACACATCAATAATATCAAACATTTATTTTTCCATTTTGTGCAGGATAACTATAAAACAGATCCATAATGTCCATCAACAAAAATGTCCATTATACAATGTTCATCATCATGTACATCATAAAAAACAACATATTCAAATATTCATTCTTAAACAATGAATATGCATATCATAAATATAATCACAGATATAATCACAATGAATATGCATAACATATAGTTCAAGCACAAGCAAATATATAAACAACAATTTTGCTTAATGTGTGCAAGAAACTATAAAAACATTTCTGTTGTCATCACCAAAAACATATATGGAATATATGGGTTTAGCTTTCGCATAGCTCCCCCTACCAACAAACACTAATCTTGATAGAGTACACCAGATTTGCAGATTTGATCAGCAATGTGTAAGCACAATGTTCTTGCAAGAATCTTTTTAAATTTCCTTCCAAATGAATGAACTTGATTCTCAAAGAATTCTAGGATGCTCCTGCAATTAATTCTCAACACACAACTTAATTATGAAAGTGTAAGATCATCAAATCATTGTTGAGGTAGAGAACAATGCGTGTATATATAGATTTTCAAACTCTAACGCTGTTTAATCAATTAAGCACATAATGTAATATGTTAAGCTTTTCCTTTTGCTTTAACAGTTTTACATATGTATCAGATTTAATAGATTAAAAACGTATGCAATCGATCATACAAGCACACAATATTCAAAATATGACCGTTGTTTACAGTTATGAGTTTTGAAGAAAATGATTTTCACAAGTAACACATTCTAACCGATTAGAAAAATAATGTAATCGGTTAAATTCCATACTTAAGCAAATTTGAAAACATTTTCTATTCTAAAACACTTTAATGAACTAAACAAACATGTACTGACATAGAAACATGTTTTAATCAATTATACAATTAATGTAATCGGTTAAAACATAGTTGTTTTCCCCTTGTTATCCATATGCTGAAATATGATGAAATATAACAGATTATGTAAAAAGTGTAATCGATTATTTCATACAGATATGCAATGTGCAATGTGTTTCAATCAATGATTCATTTCCAATCAATGAATGCATAGAACAATCATTTCAAGCACAAACATAAACATAATCAAGCAATTGTTTTGCCATTTGTTGTGCAAGAAACTATAAAACATTTCTTTTGTTCATCATTAAAAACATGTATGTAAGATGGGTTCAACCATACACAACTCTCCTTATCAACACTATTAAACAGAGTCAGACCAATGAAACAATGTATAAATAACAAGATCTGACATAATTCATTGTGACAACACAAAATTGGAAAGGATTCACTTAGATCCTGAGCTTTGAATACCACATAATGACTCCAACAAGGGTGCTTGGAAAATCCAGCATAGGCAAAGAGCTCGAACGAAAGTAACAGAGCTTGAAAACAAGCTCATGATGTAGGAGGTTAGATGAAAGGTTTGTGATGAGTGGTGGAGAGAATCCAGCTCAGGCGGCCTTCCACTTGAGGAAGGAAGTTGGAGATGAAGGAGAATGAGAACTTAAAAGGTGATTCAAGAGCAAAGTAGGTGTTGGAATGATTTCTTCGGCATAACACTAATTGCATAAAAAATGCTTACACAAGTGTGGAGAAGGTGGATTTATAGGTACATTCCAACCTTCCCACGATGATAACAATGAAGGCTGATCATCAACAACTTATCATGGATCACCAGAAACATATACAACACGTGTATAAAGTGTAAAAGGTTCTGAAACTCAAGCTACTACGTGTTGCACTCGCTGCTGGCATGAGGAGCATGACGCGCGCACTGAGCGTGGAAGATCTTGGCTGAGCGCAACCCAATCCAAAAGACAAATTACTCCTTGCTCCAAAGGAAGTAGTTTTTCAATGTTGCTTGCTTGAAAGTGGCTTCTAGGTTCTCTTGAAGTCTCCTAAGCATTCATCTAGTAATGGGACGTTGATTGCAAGGTGGACTTGACTTCAATTTATCTTGTTGGTTCCTTTTGGTTTCTCCACCAGTAATGGCCCCAGACTTGTTGTTGAACTTGGGCCCAAGTAATCATCAAGTATTTTTTTTAAAATATATTATATTTTAATTTTATTTAAATAAGACATTAAATAATTTTTTATTATCAGTTTACAAATTTCATATAATTTTGTGTAACATTCAAAATTTTCATAGGATTCAACTACTATGAGATTAGTCACACCTTCAATATTACAAAGTAGTCAAATCAAAGAAAACCTATAAGATATTATTATAGATATCTAGATATGACTTATAATAGTAAAAGATACCCAATATCCTGCATGACTATGAGATATTACACTAAACCAAGAGTGTAATAGGTTTTTACTAAAAGGAAAAACCGAATGCAAACGTCCTACTTTACGCCTCAACTCAAGGTCTTTCTAGCACCTGCTCACCAGAGACATTCTCCCTAAGCTCACACCATTAAGGTGATCATTGCAAAAGAGAAAACAAGCACACACAAATAGACAAAGACAAAAGGGTAAACTAAAGTACCAAATGAGCATTCATATAGTTTAAAACCATAATATCACAATTATCGTTTCAATCAAACAATACAGAAATAAGCATATGAACTCTCACATAAAGGAAAACCTAAATATATAAATACTCTCTAGACTTGACCATCCGGATACATGTATAAGTGTCGAACTCTTTGGGGACCAGCGCATGTGTATTGAAAGAACATATGACCCAAACTGCCACACAAGGTTAATCTGTCAAACATTTATGGTCAAATTGATCCTAGGATAAGGATCTCCTACTACTCCTCACCATATAACCATCCCTCTCAATTTAATGATTGGATGGTTATTGGAGTGCTAGAAAATCCCCCCATTTTGGAGCTTCTACAAAAATACATTCACAACAACAAGATTTTCCCCATCTAATTCTTTTTACCACATACTTAAACTGAATACACATTCACCATTACCATTCATAGGACATTCATAATTATCAAAAACTATACATAACATCCATTATCATATGTCATGAACATATTTATAAGCATAAACAAATATACATCATATCTGAATAATCAATCTACTCAAACAAGCAATTACACCATTATAACTCATATTGCATTCACAATTTATTACAAATTGTACATATCATCATAATAATCAACTATAAACCAAACAAGAAATTAAAGCCAAGAAAACAACATGAAAGGCTAGAAACAGGGCACCCAACGAGCTACACTACTGGCCTAGTGAAAAGATCTCCCGCCCAACAAATTAAGGCAAAAAGAGGTCCAAACTTGTAGTAGAAAAGTGATGCTCAACGCCCAATTCCACCGCTCAGTGCCCAAAAATAAGAAAGCTCTCTGGTTTCGCAGGGCTCAACACTCAAGAGGGTGCTCAACAACCTATTTTCCTGATTTGGATGCACCTCAGACCTATCCAAACGACCAAATGACCAAATTGGTATCAAAATAACAACAACATGTTTGTGACTAAAATTGAGTACCAATTTCTTATTTGGTTAGAAACAAGGTACACTAGATCAAACCAACCACTCAAAGTCTCACCACTCAAATTCTACATGCTATAAACCGTATTTTAGTGATCTAAATGGCTAAACAAGTTACAAATGACTTAAAAATAGACCCCAAAAATTAGTTTCTTCCCAAGCCAACTGTTTTAGATTTTCAACTATCAAAACCCACAAACTAGACCAAAAACTAGAAACTCTACCTATTGATTACACAAGATGAAACAGTAGATTCCAACCAATTATAACCTTAATACATAATCTCAAGTGATCAAAACAACACTACAAGAAATGCGTTAATTACCGAAGGATTATTACCGAAGGCCTTTAGGCCGTCGGTAAATAACGTTTTTCGAAGGCTTGTGAGCCGCCGGTAATGTGTTCGATTAATTAGGGCCAAAAATAGGATATTCCCGTTCTCGAATTCATTTCGCACCAAAGTAGTAATCTTCGTCTCCTCTCGAAGCTGGCCACGAAAACCCCCTTCCCCCTTTGCTCGAAACCCTTCGCCCACAAAACCCTTGTCCTTTGCATCAATCCTAAGCACGAAACCTTGGAGGAGTGATTTGCAGTCATCCCTGTCCCAGCTGCCAGTGTGGTTTTGGGTTGTATATCGCAACATGGTGGGTTGGGAGGCTCTATTGGAGTTCAATCATGAAGAGAGGGTTAGAAATAGACTAATGCAAGTGATTGTAGAAACTAAAGAGTAAAGAAAGGTGCGAGTGCAAGCTAGGAAGCATTTCGGGTTGAGTGCGAGACGGGTGAGGTTACGGAGTTTGGAGGAAACATTTTGCGGAGAGGGCAAACACATTTTCCAGGTATGGGGAGCTATTAATTCCTTGTTTGGATTAAACGTAATGGATGAAATCTGGTTTGAGTTGGACAAAACTAAAAATAAAATTTGTATCTTTTGAGTTTAGAATATTGTATGATGGCCGGTGATTATTGAATTTAGTTATACTCTTAGTTATTGTGCTGATAAGATTGAATGTAACCAAGTAGTGCAAATGTTGTAGTTGCAAGGGATATTTAGGAAATAAAGATGCAGAGAAGTTTTTGTAATATGGTCATGAGCATGTGGTTTTGGGGACTAAGTTAATATGTAGGAATGTTAAATACTGATGCATGAATGTATCATATAGGGTAATGGGGTTAAAGCTATTTGTTAATTTGTTTGGACTATTTAATAAGAGAATGAAAGTTTATTTTGAGATACTTAACTGCTATTAAGATCAATTCAAAAACAAATCTATAAAAATCATTCAAAAACAGAGGTAAAATCCATTTAAACAAATTTTGAATGACTAAAGAAAGCTATAAATCAACTTAAAAATTAAAATCTTCAAGAAACTCAAAATTTCAATACTCAAAACCTACCAAAGCACTCTAAAACTAGGCTAAACAAGGTAAAAGTAAGAACTAAACTAAAACAGAAAGAAACTTCCTAGTAAAGTCTTAAATGTCTAAAGAAAACTAAGAACACTTCAAAAGTCACTAATTCTAAGAGATTCTAAAACTCACTAATGAAAGCCTAAAAGTACACTCAAACTAGTATAGAAATGAGGACTACACTAATTGCAGTGTAGTAAAATGCACTGCAGCTTTGTAAACAAGTTTTAAATGTTAAAAGCAAGTTAAGACAGTAAGTAAACTTCCCATTGTCCTTTTCTGATTTACACTTTCATAAAGGATTGAGTTTAGCATATAATCCATTAAGCTTCTTCCTCCCTTTTGGCACGTTACATTTCCATTTTAGTATATTATATTAAGAATTATCTTGTGTAATAAAAAATACTAATGTAATATAATTATAATAATAGCAATTTATAATTACATAATTTAACTATCTTTCGTGTTTTATTCCAAAGCAAACTATATTTAATTTTTTTTATTACATTTTTCTTTTATTTATAGGATAGTGATGTTATTAGACTTAGGGGCAAAAAGTGATAATACACCAGCCCAATTATCTCTGATGATAAGTGTAAGGCACTCATGTGACAAGAGAGAGAAAGTGGAAATCGAGAGTTTGAGAGAGAGAGGGTAGAGAGACGCTCTGCTAGGGTTTCCCTCTTCCACCAGCGATAGCCAGCGACGACCAGAGTCACCACACACCGGAGCACACAGAGAATGCGACAGAGAGCAAAAGAAGACACTCAAGGTATTGAATAACTTCTCAAAATTTTTTATTAGCTATTACAGTATGTGATTACAACATTATATACATGAAATGAATTGAATGTAACTGAAACTAAAATGTTTGTTGTTAATTCTAACACTCCTCCTAAACAAAAACATGATTTTCGAAGAAACCCCTCTTTTTCACCGATTCAATCGGCGAAACTCCATCTCCTTTGATCCTGAGCTTTTTCCATCGATTAAAACCGGTGAAAACACTTCCTTTGAGCTTAAAACAGTTTTTCACCGATTAAAATGGTGAAAACACCTTCCTCTAAGCTCATCTTCACTTGATGATGAAAACCCTAGGTTTTCGAAATCCCTTCCAGTCGATCTTCACCGATCTCTGCTCTTCTCACTCCGATCTGGTTTCTAAGAACTAGAAATCGTTCACCTTTAAGCGCCTTAATGAGTATATCTGCAATCTGGTCTTTAGATCTGCAGTATATCACTTCGAGCTTCCCTTTGCTGACTTGTTCCCTGATGTAATGGAACCGAGTCTCGATGTGTTTACTTATCCCCTGTGAAGTTGGATGTTTGGCTAGGTCTATGGCTGACTTGTTGTCCACAAGCAGTCTGACCTTCCTCGCTAACTCCATCTTCAACTCTTTCATCAAAGAACACAACCAAGCTGCCTGACAAGTGGCTTCACAGGCAGCAATGTATTCTGCCTCACAGGATGAAAGAGCCACTACTGGTTCTTTTGTAGAGCTCCATGAGATTGGTGCTCCACCCAGAAAGAACATGTACCCAGTAGTACTCTTCCTATCACCCTTATCTCCAAACCAATCTGAGTCTGAGTAGGCATTGATTCGTACCTATCCTCCTAGTTCTCCTCTTGGCAACAATAATCCAAGGTTGTATGTACCTTTTAAGTATCTCAGGATTCGTTTAACAGCATTCAAGTGAGAAATTCTTGGATTCTGCATAAACCTACTAATCAAACCTACGCTGTAGCTGATGTCTGGCCTAGTATTACATAGATACCTTAGGCTTCCAACCATCTTCCTGTATTCAGTAGGATCAACAGCTGCTTCTTCAGGGTCTTTTTCAAGCTTCAAATTCATCTCTGCTGGAGTGTTTGCGAAGTTGCAATGAAGCATGTCAAACTTAGTTAACATGTCCAATGCATATCTGGACTGATGCATCAACATTCCACCATCAGTTTTGGTAAATTCTATTCCAAGGAAGTAACTTAATCGCCCCAAATCACTCATTTCAAATTCCTGTAACATTTGAACCTTGAGATCAATGATTTTGTCCTCATTGCTTCTTGTGATTAGCAGATCATCCACATACAAACACACTATCAGCTTCTCTTCTCTCCCATTATGCTGACAACCCTGAACATACACTCCATGTTCAGAAGCACACTTCTCAAACCCAATACTGCTCATAAACCCATCTATTCTCTGATTCCAGGCCCTTGGAGCCTGTTTGAGCCCGTATAGAGCCTTCTTCAATCTGTACACTTTGTCTGGATGTCTCTTATCTTCAAATCCCTGAGGCTGAACAACATAAACTTCCTCCTCAAGGTTGCCATTCAAGAATGCAGACTTTACATCTAATTGATGCAAAGTTCAGTTGAACTGTGTTGCCAATGAGACCACCAATCTAATTGTCTCTATTCTGGCCACAGGTGCAAACACCTCTCCATAGTCTATTCCAGCCTGCTGTAAGAACCCTTTGGCCACCAATCTGGCCTTGTATCTAATCACCACACCTTGTGGATTTATTTTGGACTTATAAATCCATTTCAGTGTTATTGGCTTCTTGTTGGGAGGCAACTCTGTCAATTCCCAGATTCTTCACTATAGAATCTAGTTCTTCTTACATAGCCTTGTACCACCTTTTATCCCTCACTACTTGATCAAACTCCACTGGTTCAGCTTCTGCTATTAAGGCATAGTGAACAAAATTACCTTCTGATGAAATTGTTGCATCATAGGCTAGATCATAATCTCTCAGGTGTGTTGGCAGCTGAGTGATTCTAGATGATCTTCTAATTCTCTCCTCCCTCCTGCATGCTTCTGCCTCCACTGTTGGATCCTCCAACACAATGGTTGGTCCTTCTTTTTCACTTGATTCCCACTGCCACATTCCAGCTTCATCAACTACTACATCTCTGCTGATAGAAGCTTCCCCGGTTGTAGGATCATACAACTTATATCCCCCTATAGCATGATAGCCCACCAGAATCAATGAAACCCCTTTATCCTCTAGTTTCTTCCTCAATTGATCAGGTACGTGTCTGTAGCATAGAGAACCAAAAATTTTCAAATGTTTGACATCTGGTTTCACTCCTGTCCAGGCCTCCTCTGGTGTTTGATAACAGTTGAAAAAATGTTATTTTCATGCTTAAAATTGATACTAAAAGCAACCTTTAACACTTAGAAACTAGCTTGAAATCATGCTTTTGTTCATATTTTCATAAATAAGAGAGCTGGACAGGTTTATGCTTGATTTCAGTGTTTTTGTGCAGGTTTTAAGGTGAATTTGGTGAAAGAAGTGAAGAAGGAGAGAGATGGAATCAGAAAAGACATCAAAAAGTGCAAAAAGAGAAGCCGCAACTGCCGCTCAGCGGCAGTTTACCGCTGAGCGGCACTCAGGAGTTCACGTTGGATCCGCTGAGGGGCAAAAGGGCCGCTGAGGGGAAGAAACCAACTCACGCACTTACCGCTGAGCGGTACTTTACCGCTGAGCGGCACTATTTTTGGGCTTGGGCCTAATTTTTTGTAATTTACGAATAGTATATAAGCTTTAGGGTTTCCTAGGGTTTGTATCTTTGGCTGGAACGAAGCAAACACTCTCTCTTCCACCCCTTTGAAGGAGGATCTTGGATGCTCAGGCTACCTCTTCACCTTTCTAGGGTTTTATCCTTCATTCTTTCATCATTGTTCATCTAGGTTCACCATGAATATGGTGAACTAAACCTTGTATGTTTGTTGGGGAATCAATGTAATCTTTTGAAGCTCTCATATATGGAATTTGTGTTTACATCTTAATCTAAGACCTATGCTTTCTTTCATCATTAGTTAGGGTTTTTCCTCTTTGCTCAATGCTTGCTTTGTTTAACTCATTCAATGCATGATTATTGGTTTTGTCGATACGGGAACGTACGGGGAAGTCTAGATCCGGGGAATTTCTCCCAATAGTATATTGGTTGCCGTTAAGCTCCTGCACTAAATAAACTAATTATTAGGAATGCTAGGAATCGTATGAAATCGTAATTAGGGAGAAGCCTTCTTGAAAGGTAATTTAGAGAGTGGCATTAACAATGATGAAAAGAATGTTGAATTCCTAAAATATATGAGAGTGGATAAGATGAAATTGATAACCCCAACAACATACTCATCCATATATTCCATTGAAGTGTTTGTATTTTGTGATAGCCATTGATCAAAACTCATGCATACATGTTTATTTTCTGTTTTGCATATTAAATTCCACTTATTTCGTTCTTAAGTCTTAAATAATCAACGAATCACATAACTAAACTAGGCCGTGAGTCCTTTGCGAGAACGATACTTGGTCTTACCGAGTTTATTACTTGAAACGATTCGGTCATACTTGCCGATTATTCAACAAGTTTGTGGCGCCGTATTTCGGTGTTCATAAATATGTCATCAGTGTTATACCATTTAGTCTCTTTGTTGGAGATAGATTCAGGATGTAGGTGGCTGTAAGTACAACCTCACCCCATAGAAAACTAGGCAGCCCTTTACTCTTCAGCATGCACCTAACCATATTCAATATGGTTCTATTCTTTCTCTCTGCTACCCCATTGTGTTGTGGTATGTAGGGAGGGGTGACTTCATGAACTATTCCCTCTCTTTCACAGTAGTATTTGAAATCAGTGGAGGTATACTCTCCTCCTCCATCTGTTCTCAAGACTTTCAGCTTATTCTCACTTTGCCTTTCAACAACATTTTTAAATTTCTAAAATATTTGTAACACCTCCCCCTTTCTTTTTAACAAATATACCCAACATTTTCTAGTCCAATCATCAATGAACAATAAGAAATACCTGCTGCTTCCAGGTGTTTCAACTTGTATAGGACCACACACATCTGAATAGATCACCTCAAGCTTCTCTGCAGATTTCTGTGGTAGAAATTTTTGAAAAACACCCCTAGTCTATTTGCATTGAACACACTCCTTGCACACTGTTTCTGGAATGTTCGCCTTTGGTAAGCCAATTACCATACTCTTCTGGCTTAACTGGGAGAGATCTTTAAAGTTTAGGTGCCCAAATCTGAGGTGCCACAACCATTCTTCCTTACCCTCTATTGCAGTAAAACACTGATGATTTACTGCCTCCATCACCACCTTAAATGTTCTGTTCTGTGACAGCTGGGCCTGCACAATAATCTTCCTATTCTGGTTGAAAATACTGAGGCAGTTGTTCTCCATTTTCATCATGTAACCCTTATGCAAAAGCTGTCCCAAGCTTAGCAAATTGGTCTTCAAGCCAGGTACATACAGTACCTCTTCAATTATCACCTCTCTTCCATCTTCACCTCTCAAGACCACCCTGCCAGAACCTTCTGGCCAAGCAGCTATTGTCTCAAAATCTAATTTTACCATATTCAACCCCATGCATTCTCACAAACCAATCCTTTCTCCCGGTCATGTGAGTGGAACATCCAAAGTTTAAATACCACACGGTATTTTCTGGGGTATTTTCATCAGTATTGGCCATCAAGATCACTGCTTTAGATTCTGAATCTTCCTCCTGGGCCAGATTAGCCCTCTCCTTGGGTTTATTTTTTGCACCCTCTCCCTTCCAGCACTCCTTAGCATAGTGACCATATTTCTGGCAGTTGTAACATTTGACTTTCTTCTTGTCAAACTTCCATTCTCCTCCATATTTCTGATTTTTTCCTTTCTCAGATTCACTGGAATCTTCCCCTTGCTGTTCCTGTGAAACTTTACCTTTCTTGCCACCTTTACTCCATTTCTTGAACACCTTTTTCCCTTTAAACTGAGATCTGGCCTATAGGGCATGTTCTTGGCACTGCTTGCGCTCATTGATGCGATACTCATGAGCTTCTAATGAGTGCAACAGCTCCTCAATCTCCATGACCTGCATTTTTCGAGTCTCCTCAATAGCCACCACAACATTGTCAAAACTGGATGTTAGAGTTCTCAGAATTTTGTCAACAATATACTCATCAGATATCCCATCTTTACACGCCCTCATTTTATTCACCAATTCTTGTACCTTGTCAAAGTACTCTGCCACGGTTTCACTCTCATCCATGACTAGAATCTCAAATTGTCTTCTCAGTGCCTGCAATTTCACCTTCTTGTTCTTGTCTCCATCACCATAGGTCTTCACTAGGATGCCCCATACCTCCTTAGCAGTAGCAGCCTTGGAGATCTTATTAAAGATCTTTGGGCTGACACACTGATACAACAGGAATCTTGCCTTGCTGTCTAGTTTCACTTGTATCTTGTAATTCTTCTGACGGCCAGAGCCATCACACACCAGAGCACACAGAGAATGCGACAAAGAGCAAAAGAAGGCACTCAAGGTACTGAATAACTTCTCAAAATTTTTTATTAGCTATTACAGTATGTGATTACAGCATTATATACATGAAATGAACTGAATGAAACTGAAACTGAAATGTTTGTTGTTTATACTAACAGATGTCAGAAAAAATTTACTTTGTCTTGAGTGGAGGACTTACTTTCTAAGATGTGAGACAGAGTAGAGTTAGGACTTAAGCCATGATCTACTGATAGGTCTTGTGATAGTTGAAAAATCTTTGAATCCAATTCAATGCACAAGTCATCCAGAAGTTGAATATGTTATTAATGGAGATTATGTTTTATTGAATGATTATTGCGTGAATGTTATAATGGAAGATATGAGTTTTATAATGTATTGTTTTTAAAATGATGATTTATCAAAATATGCTAGTTTTTCTTGTTCTTATGGTTGTTTTCTACGAGTTATGATAATGTGTTATATGAGAGAAAAAATAAGGCAAATTAGAGTAATTAATAGTGAAGGATTGAGGAAAGTTTAATGATATAGGTATTTTGTATATTTATATGTTTATAGTGTGTTTATATTTTTCTAGATAATATGTAAATTTTATTTTGAAAAACTTTATTGATAGGAGGATTATACTTATATGAATTATCTACTAAACATGCGATGATTAGAAAAGCAATTAGTGGTAATATAACTTAAGAGTAAGAGTTACATAAGCCATTTTTTAGATGACTTTTGTGTATAAATTTTCTTTGAATTGACTTTATCATGCAATCATTGAATGAAAATTTAATTTCTCATGAAGTATTAAAAATTAATTATTGTATATAAATTGAAAAAGGTATATATATTTTCTTGTTGCAACGAAACTCGTTTTCGACAAGCCTCCCTTTCTTTGCAGTGCGATCAATTTAGAGCTATGCCCACATCTTTCAGAGCCGCATGCAAAGTAGAAGTCACTTCCACAAGTAAGGGGATGCATTGCTTAACAGTTTTGAAGATCAAAGAGAACATTGTAGAGTTTTTTTTCTTTGGCCAATGGGGGTGTTGTTACCATGCGAAACAAGCCATTCCTTTCTCTATCAATAGGTACTCATGCTCACTTCCTAGAGACACTTCTCATGCCTTTCTCTCTACTCCCCTTCTTTTTTTAGCATTTTCTATTCTTTCTATCCTTTCTTAAAATCCCATATTAGTTATTATTAGAGTTCCTTACTAGTTTTGAGATCCTTGAAAAATTCAAGAAGTTTTTGTTGTATCATGAGAAACTTGCACAACACACTACAAATAAGTCTTTAAGGATAGTGAATCTACATTTCTTTGGAAGTCTTTTTGTTTGTGATTTTGTCAGCTTTTACAACATTAATATCATGTTAACACTTTAATAATGGAAGAAGTTAGCCAAATACGAGTCTATACTTTTTATAGAACACAATGGAAATAAACTTGAAGAGAAAATGCATTATATATATATATTATCAAAAGAAAATGTTTCAAAATCACAACAAATTTACTTTATTCAAAATAAATTCAAAGAATTAACTTTATAGACTTACATAAAGTGCTATTTACCCATTTGTTGTTTTATTTTAATTTCGATTCCTTCTTCCACAAGTCTAACTCGAAGAAGGAAGACATAAGATGGCTCTATGGAAAATATGGTCATAAATCTATAATAGAGTCTAACCACAACTATCGAATTAATTATCTTCATGCATAAGAATACTAGATTCTCTAGTATAAAAGATTGAAATATCATCTCAAACCTCTATTTTTCTTTTCTATTACAATTTTTGGATTATTATACATCTCTTATCTCAATAACACCAAAGAAAAAGGTATTAAATGAATGGACTTAGTTTATGGATGTAATATAATGAAACAAAGCCTGTTTAAGGTTTCCTATGAAATGAGGAATGAAAGGGAGCTGCTGTGAAGCAATTTAGCGAGTTACGAAGGAAATTTCGAGTTCCTATTGGTCATGGGTTGAGAATGGAAATTGAACTCTATGACATTAAATTTCTCATTGTTTCTCAATAGCTTAGTGGTAGACCGGTCAATTATTAACTTAATAGTGTAGTTTCGAATTCTACTTGGGTAGATTTAATTGATTCTGAAATTTGTAATTAGAAATGAAATGATTTCCTTTGACCATTAAGAATAGTAGATAATTTCTTTCCCTTGTCTTTGTTTCTATTGTTTCTGTTGATAACTGATGGAGGAACGAATTGGCTGATTCAGGCGGAGGAACAAATCAACTAAGCTCACCTCTGACTTGGACCATAGAAAACCCAGCAATGGAAGAGGTGCTTCGGCAATGCAGCGGAATGGGTTGAAGATGACTGGAGGAAATAGAAAAGTGTGGAGGCCACTCTGAAGAGGTGTTCGGTGGCTGGATTGGAGACGATGTAATGAGTCGGTGATGAAGATAAGGTTGAAGTAAAAGGAAAGTGGAATGAAACAGTGGTTCGGTGATGGAGAAACTGAAGCACAATTTCAAACGGTGGTGTTATGTGAATTGGGAAGTGAAATGGAGGCAGAGATTTGGGTGCTGAAATGTGATGCGGATGGGTGGAGATATGCTAGTAATGGAGCCTAGCTAGGGAGAGAGGCTAGAGGAAACTCTCAAGTTCTCTCTCGGTGACCTTCAATAAGAAGAAAGTTCTGGATAGCATCAACAGAAAACAATTCTTCATTCAAATCAAAGGTGAAGTTTACAAGCAATGGAGCAAGCTATTTAAAGGAGAAACAAAGCTCCTGGTTCACGCCTATTTAGCTAACGTTAACTATGATGCAATGAAGCAAGTGCTAGCTGTTCAAGGGTGAATAAACGTGAAGCTCCACATGGACAATAAGCAATCAACTTGGTGAAGAAACGTGAATGGCTACGTGGGCAACAAGCTAGCAGCACGTGGACAACAAGTTTGGTGAAGTTTCACCCACTGAGCACAAACTCCATTCCACTGGCGCTAGGCTTCTTTCTTCTTCAAAACAGAGTCTAGAATATGGCTCACATTGGGCTTCCTAGAGTAGCTTGCTAGACAATTGTATAATACATCCAAGTGAAGATTAATCTTGATTCTCCGTTCTTGATGTTTCCTTGCTTCTTGGCTAGTTGATCCATGATCTCCTAGCTTTATTAGACCCTACAAAACACATATAAACATATTAAAGAGAATCGTACTAAGACTTAGAGAAAGAAAATTAAGAAAGAGTCTTTAACAGTCCTTCTTCACTTCCCTTTCTTAGTCTTAGCTTAAGTTGATACTCCTTTGAATGGAATGCCCTAAATGGGTTTCCATCATACCCTCCCTCTTGAAAATCGATTTGTCCTCAAATCGGAAAGATATAAAGAAGCACAACTTTGGTTTATTACTTTCCTCCTGGATCAAAAATATATCTACAATAAGCATCAAATATATCTCTAATTAGTATCAATCCAAGAAAGAATTTTTTTATGGAAGTAACTTTAGAATAAGGACTTTGTTTTATAGTTTTAAAGAAATCTGAAAGTCCTAATTCACAAGTCACTTTTCTTTTATCTTGAGTTTCTTGTATCCCTAAGGGTAACAATAACTCAAGATTTAAATTGCCATATTTTGAAGAGGGTAATATAATGAAAATTGGTGTGGCAATTGGTTTAAAAGAGAAGTTATCATGCAAAGACTTAAAGATAACTGAAGAAGAATTAAAGGATTGGAAACCTTCCCTTTTTGGTTCCCTTTGAATTGTAGGAGTAGAATTTGCCATCAGTAGCAATGGCTCCTTTTCTCTCTTTTCTTTTTCTCTTCTCTCGTCTTCTGCTCTCTTCTCTTCTTCTCTCTTTCTCTTTTCTTGTTCTATCTTTACTTTCAATTCCTCTTCTCTCCTTCTAGTCTCTCTCTTTCTTCTCTTATCCAAGAGTTTCTCAAGTTTTTCTTTAAATTCAATTTTCCTACTAGAGAAACCATCTAGACCTTTCATAAATGTTTTTCCCTCTTGAATGAGGTGTCCCATTAATTCTAGGTCTCTCTTGGCTGAAGGAGGAACAAAGTTTCTTCTCATGCAAGCTCTTAGTTCATACCAATCATGAATGGAGGATTTTCTACCTTTCTCAACACTATATTGCCTATGATTCCACCATTCACTTGCATGTTATTATAATCTAGAAAGATACATGTAAAGAGCAAAGGATTCACTATCTCTAGCAAGAAAAGGATGTATTTTATCAATTTTTCTTTCCCAAGCTAAGTATGTTAAAGCACTAATGTCTTTACCAAAAAATGGAATATCTTTCCTAGCTTTGCTGTACCTTTCATCCTTCCTTCTTTCTTTTTGTTCACACTCATTTTGATTTTTCATGTATTGGGCAAACAAGTTCCTAAGCTCACTCATTTCTATTCCTCTCTTGGTGATCATGATTTCCTCATACATCTTTTTAATTTCAAAAGTGGATTCTTAGTTTGAAAAGGTTTAAGATTTTACCAAGAGACAATTTCCAAGTAAGAGAGGTGAGCTAGAGGCCGCTTAAATACCAAGTCTTACCTAGCCAGAATGTCTAAGGTTACTTACTTGACCATTTCCAAAGTAAAATTCACTATTGAATTTAAAAATGGACTCAAATAATCAAAATGAAAGATAAAACACCTAGACTTCTAATGGAACAAAAGCCTAGAGCATGAAAATAAAACAAAAGAAATCCTAGGTGAGGCTTGTAGCTTTGGCTAACAAGACACACTCACCGTCTACTATCAAAGCAAGCAAAAAAATTGCCAAGAGGAGAGAGCACCAAGGACTCTTCCAAACACACTTGGTCTTAATGGCCTTTTACAAGAAAACAAATGAAAACTAAAAATGGAAGCATATTACAAGTTCAAAACTCAAATACGATCAAGTTAAACTACTCTACTGCTCCATGTATTCACTAATTTGAATTTGTTTTTGTTTCTCTCTTGCTGCTTTAGCCTTTCAATCGTTGCTCAAAGATGTTTCAAGCTTTTGGAACAGTATTGGCTACTGCAGAGTATTAATTATGTTGTTTAGTTTCTAATGAAACCGTGAAACTCCAATTAGAGCATGTTCATCTCACTTTTAATGGACTTTACAAAGCTCTCCAGAATAGTTCTGCACAGGTTGAACTTAAATCATGAACAATTGCACTCTGCTGCAAGGTTTTCCTCTATAAATTTTCCTTATTCAAACTCCAAAATCACGTGGAAATCTGGTTCTTAATCTGTGATTGAATTCAATTCTTTACTTTGAAAATCTGCTGCACAAGCTATAAGACACTCTTCAAGTGAAAACCTGCACTGTTATATCAAACCAGCAAGAATATCTAATGCTCCAGCTGAGCAAATCAATATATTCAATTGGTCCAAAATTGATGATTGAGTCAGCTTGAATTTAAGGACCAAACTGGTCAAAACAGAACTGGATGAAAAATGGGTTATTGTCTAGCAAATCAAAAAGTTGAATGAGTTTAAACAAGGTGTGATGAAAACTGTTTTGAACAATTTTTAAAAGCTGAAATTTGCACCTTCAATGTTAAAAACCAGTTCAATCAACAAGTTTCAAAATCCTTTTGATCGTTTAAAATTTTTCTCAAATCAGAAACTGTATAAACCAATTTGATAACACAATTCAATTTGAGAAAATGGACTTTTTAGTGCAGAATTATCCTCTCGGCCAAGGCTATTCAAATCTCACTTCTGACTGTCTTAGGGTACTCTAGCAAGTTTCTTTTAGAGGATAGACACCCAATCTTACAATCCCTCAACTATTTGGCTTGTGTTTCAAAATTTGGCTAGTGGAGTTGCCAAATTTTCACTCTTTTTCTCAATGCAGAATGGTGTTTCAGGAAGCTATTTTTCCTTGTTGTGAAGGCACTTGGATCAAGAGCTATATGAGTTTCCACTCCTCAAGATGCTACCACTAGCATGAGCAATCACCCTATCACAAAATCTGCTCCAATAAGCATTTAAACAACCCCACAAATCAGATTAAAAGTGACCAAATGACCAAGATTTTAAACTGAAACATATTTACTTTGATGAACAAAATCAGACTTCCAAGAATGACAAATCAATGAATTAAAGCTACCAAAACAGGTTGGCACGTCAAAAGGAACTTATGAATGGTTCTAGAACATATTAATAAAGCAAGAAAAACCAAAATGCAGGTTGAAATCAAGGTGAAACCAAACCGTTTGATATTTTCCCAAAACTGTTTGATGAAATGCCCCAAAGAGAATTAGATTTTGTGTTTTGGGGTTTTTAACTGCTTGAAACTGGATTGCACAGTTCTGTAGGCTTTTTAACACTTGATATGGCTTATTTTGATCATTTATTTTCAATCTTAAACACTGAACCAACTCTTGTTACAATCCAAATTGAAATTTGAAGATCAAATCATCAAAACAGATTCAGTTTTCAACATTGCACCAGAAAATTTTGGCTTGATTTTGGTGGTTTGAAACTCAACTTTCCACAGAAGTGGCTTAAACTCGAAATGAATCACTTCAGCAACTTTAATTAGTGATTTGAAACATGTTCAAACTCTGAAATGAGTTAAAAACAGATTGCTACTCAAATTGACCTTGCCACTTCCTAATAATTTAACTCAAAATATGATGGTTTAAGAAACAACTATGCACTTAGGCCAAGATATTGCTAGCAACTTTTAAACACCATTTTAAACTTTTTCAAGCTATCAAATAGCTCAAAATTAGCATAAATCAAAATCAGACCTTGTTATGGCCAATTTATGCAGAAAAATACCCCATCAATCCACCAAAATCAAGTTATGATTGATTCAAAAGCTATAGCAACAATGAAAATGACTCAATGAAGTCTTAATACACTAGATCAAGCTGAAAATTATCAGCTAGAATGAATTAAATTCAGATTAGACATCCAAGGATTTTTAAGCACGGTGAAAAGCTTGAAATAAGACCAAAACAGTAGGTGCTTCTGGTTTATGAGGCAACCAAGCTATGCTAGATGCATTTCATTGCTTGTTATGGTTTGCCATACCATTTGCAACCTTAGACAACACCAAATAGTGGTGAAAAATACACCAAAGAAAATTGTTCCGAGAATAAACCAGCATAATTTACTTTGAACTAGTGTAACAGTAAACACTATTAAAAACAACACATAAAAGCTTTGAACAATGAGTTAGGCTTGGCTGAATTCATCACCAGGCTAGACTTAATGTCTCACTGCCTTGATTTGGTGATAATTTGCACTTAAACATTGCACTAACTTCATCATAAACTGATTTAAAGCAGATTAGAGTAAAACTGGACAGATTTGGAAAACTGCATCAACTTTAAGAATGCACATGACTTTGACAGACTGAAATTAAAATCTAAAAGCAAAATTGACTCTACAACCAAATTTCACCGATTAAAATGTGTAGAATAAACAAGAACACACATCAGATTCAATGAAACAGTGATGCACAAAAGAAATGACCAAGCGAAATTGATGAAACAATAACAAGAATGATAAAATAGAACAAGAGCATAGATGTAACTGTAAGACAACACGAAAATCATATAAAAACACTTAGCTCAAGCGTGGAATTCGACCACAGGTCCTGATACCACATGATGGAGGAACAAATTGGTTGATTCGGGCGGGGAACAAATCAACTAAGCTCACCTCTGACTTGGACCATAGAAACACCCAGCAATGGAAGAGGTGCTTCGGCAATGCAGCGGAATGGGTTGAAGATGACTGGAGGAAACAGAAAAGTGTGGAAGCCACTCTGAAGAGGTGTTCGGTGGCTGGATTGGAGAAGATGTAATGAGTCGTTGATGAAGATAAGGTTGAAGTAAAAGGAAAGTAGAATGAAACAGTGGTTCGATGATGGAGAAACTGAAGCACAATTTCAAACGGTGGTGTTTTGTGAATTGGGAAGTGAAATGGAGGCAGAGATTTGGGTGCTGAAATGTGATGCGGATGGGTGGAGATATGCTAGTAATGGAGCCTAGCTAGGGAGAGAGGCTAGAGGAAACTCTCAAGTTCTCTCTCGGTGACCTTCAATAAGAAGAAAGTTCTGGACAGCATCAACAGAAAAACATTCTTTATTCAAATCAAAGGTGAAGTTTACAAGCAATGGAGCAAGCTATTTAAAGGAGAAACAAAGCTCCTGGTTCACGCCTATTTAGCTAACGTTAACTATGATGCAATGAAGCAAGTGCTAGATATGCAAGGGTAACGTGAAGCTCCACGTGGACAATAAGCAATCAACTTGGTGAAGAAACGTGAATGGCTACATGGGCAACAAGCTAGCAGCACGTGGACAACAAGTTTGGTGCAGTTTCAGCCACTGAGCACAAACTCCATTCCACTAGCACTGAGCTTCTTTCTTCTTCAACAAAGCTGCTAGAATATGGCTCACATTGGGCTTCCTAGAGTAGCTTGCTAGACAATTGTATAATACATCCAAGTGAAGATTAATCTTGATTCTCCATTCTTGATGTTTCCTTGCTTCTTGATTTATCAAGCTTCTTGGCTAGTTGATCCATGATCTCCTAGCTTTATTAGACCCTACAAAACACATATAAACATATTAAAGAGAATCGTACTAAGACTTAGAGAAAGAAAATTAAGAAAGAGTCTTTAACAGTCCTTCTTCACTTCCCTTTCTTAGCCTTAGCTTAAGTTGATACTCCTTTGAATGGAATGCCCTAAATGGATTTCCATCAATAACTCTCCAATTTTGCACTCTTTTATGTGTCTAGAGGTCTTTGTTAGTGCATTTTAGTTTCTTATTGTTTAGAATTAGGATAATTTTAGGTTTTTTCTTTAATTCTTTAGTTTTGTAGAATTTTAGTTAAGAAAAGGTTTTTAGGTGTATTTTTAGTATTTTTGTAAATAAGTAGGAAATTAAATATTTCTCTAAATTTCTTTTTTTAATAAAAGTATTTTTCTTTATTCTGCTTTTCATTTTTAATTGTTAAATATTCCTTCCTTTTTTCTTTAAATTTTGATTGACCCTTGTGCATAATTGAATTAAAAGTTCAGATTGAGCCTTTGTCCATTTGGTTGCGCCTGGTTTTCTGTATTGAGCTTATTGGGCTATATTTGAGGGCTGATGCTTAATTGGGCCAAATTGAAATAGGTTGCACCTAATCAGCAGAAGAGTGTTTCTCCCTACACCACCACATGTTTCTTCCTACACCACCACATTCTCCAAATACCCCTCAGTAAAAACTACCATGGTTGAACGCCTCAACAGAAATGAGAGTTCTGTTGGGCCTTCAACCGATGTCCATATCCGTCGTAGGCCCAACGGATTCTCATTTCCGTTGACACCTTCAACCAATTTTTCTTTTACTTTTTGAATAAATAAGGTTTTTAAAAAAATATTAAATCAATTAAGTAAAAATATATTCTAAACATTATATAAGACAAATAAATCTAAGAAAAAAACTTAATAAACAAAAAAAAAATCAATATAGAACGCCAACGGATATGGGGGATCTGTTTCCCCTTTGATAGATACCCATATTCGTCGACAGATATTCAATATCCGTTCAAGGCCTTCAATAATCTCTTCTCCTATTTTCTTCACAAATAATTTTTTTTATAAATATATTCTAAAGGTTTAAACCCTCGGTTGGTCCTCGTATTTATATGGAAATCTCAAATGGGTCATCGTTTTTTTTTCGGTCTCAATTGGGTCATATTTTTTGTAAAAATGAGCCAATTTTACCCTAACCGTTAAGTTGTTCTAAACGGCGTTAAATTAGGTTGAGCTGTATTTTTTGCTTTGATGACGTGGCATTGTTCAATAAAATTTAATGGCTGATGTGTTTTAAAATTGTTCACGTCACATCTCAAATCAACTTCTTCTTCTGTCTCACCACTTTCTCTCTCTCCCATCTCTTCCAACACTCAAAAGCTGTAATTTTTCTTTGTTTTTTCCTCTTCAAAGACTAAAAGTGCCCGCCAAGAAAGATTTTCCTACTGAAACTAGACCACCAGTAGAAGTGCAGGGAGAGGTCCAAAAGAATATTACCGAGCACTCTGTGCTAAAGGAACACAATAAAATGGGCAGCGGAAAAAGAAATATATTTTTCAGAATTTGGTTTCGTCTTAGAAAGAGGGAGCTAGTGAAGGTTTCTATTGGCTCAATTGCAGTAGCTTTCTCTGGTATCTCAAAGCCATTTTTTGGGTTTTTCATCATCACCATAGGAGTAGCATACTTTAAGGAAGATGCAAAAACGAAAGTTGGACTTTATTCAGCCATCTTCACTACAGTAGGGATGCTTTCATTATTCAGCCACACCGTCCAGCATTACTTCTTTGGAGTGGTTGGAGAAAAGGCCATGGCAAATCTCAGACGTGCTCTGTATTCAGGTATCAGATATCCCCTGTTAGAATTTCCATAAATGAACCTCATTTCTCTTTCCTGGAAAAAAAAACTGCAGCTTTTGAGTGTTGGAAGAGATGGGTGATGGACAAATTTGTAAGCACCAAAATATGATGTCACAAACTTGTTTCACAATCGGCAAGTATGACCGAATCGTTCAAGTAATAAACTTGGTAAGACCAAGTATCGTTCTTCCCAAAGGACTCACGGCCTAGTTTAGTTATGTGATTTGTTGATTAGCTAAGACTTAAAAACACAATAATTGAAGTTTAATATGCAAAGACGAAATTAAACATGTATGCATGAAGTTTGATCAATGGCAAAGACAAAAGATAAACACTTTCAATGAAATATATGAATGAATATGTTGTTGGGGGTCAATTTCATCTCATCCACTCTCATATATTTTAGGAATTCAACATTCAAATCATCATTGTTAATGCCACTCTCTAATGTACCATTCTAGATGGCTTCTCCCTAATCAAATAGTTCATACAATTCCTAGCATTCCTAATGATTAGTTCATGAGTGCAGGAGCTTAAAGGCAACCAATAGAATATTGTCAGTATAATATTGGGAGAAATTCCCCGGATCTAGACTTCCCCGTACGTGTCCGTATCGACAAAACCAATAATCATGCAATAGAATGAGTTAAACAATGCAAGCATTGAGCAAAGAGGAAAAACCCTAACTAATGATGAAAGAAAGCATAAGTCTTAGATTAAGATGCAAGCATAAATTCCATATATGAGAGCTTCAAGAGATTACATTGATTCCCCAACAAACATACAAGGTTTAGTTCACCATATTCATGGTGAACCTAGATGAATTACAATGAAAGTATGAAAGAATAAGAAAAACCCGAGAAAGAGAAGAGGAGAGCTGTCACCATCTCCCAATCTACCTCCAAGGGGTGGAAGAGAGAGTGTTTGCTTTGTTTCTGCCCAAGATGTCTAACTATAGGACGTGCAAGCCCTTATATACTAATCTAGAGTTACAAAAGATTACAAAAGCCCAAGCCCAAAAAGTGCCGCTCAGCGGTAGTTACCGCTCAGCGGTAGTTGCGTGACTCGTTTCTTCCCCTCAGCGGCAATTTTGCCCCTCAGCGTGACTCCCGCAACCTCCTGAGTGCCGCTCAGCGGTAAATTGCCGCTGAGCGGTGCCTTCGACTTCTCTTTTTGCACTCTTTCTTGTCTTTTCTAATGTCACCTCTCTCCTTCTTCACTTCTTTCACTAAATTCACCTTAAAACCTGCACAAAAACACTTAAATCAAGCATAAACCTGTCCAGCTCTCTTATTTCTGAAAATATGGATAAAAGGCATGATTTCAAGCTAGTTTCTAAGTCTAAAGGTTGCTTTTAGTATCAAATTTAAGCATGAAAATAACAGTTTTTCAACTGTTATCAATGGGAGAGAGAGAAAGTAGTGAGACAGAAGAAGAAGTTGATTTGAGATGTGACGTGAACAATTTTAAAACACATCAGCCATTAAATTTTATTGAACAATGCCACGTCATCAAAGCAAAAAATACAGCTCAACCTAATTTAACGCCGTTTAGAACAACTTAACGGTTAGGGTAAAATTGGCTCATTTTTACAAAAAATATGACCCAATTGAGACCGAAAAAAAAACGATGACCCATTTGAGATTTCCATATAAATACGAGGACCAACCGAGGGTTTAAACCTATTCTAAATATAATATAAGATAAATAAATCTATGAAAAAAAATTAATAAAAGAAAAAAATAAAAAAAATCAATACAGAAGGCCAACGAATATGGGAGATTCATTTCCCCTTCAACGAATACCCATATCCGTCGACGGATATCCAATATTTGTTCAAGGCCTTCAACAATCTCTTCTCCTATTTTCTTCACAGAACACGTCTAGATACAACAAACCAAACAAACAAAAATTTAATAACATGTTCACACAACACCTCAACAACAATTAAATGCATGTAAAGTATTAAAGGAGAAGAAGAAACCAACTTGATCTCTAGCCATGAAACAGAGCATGAAAGCTTTAAATGACTACACACCTTTGCAAATGAATAAGCCATATTCTCAGTGAACACGTGTCTCACCTTTCAATGGATAGAAGCACCAAAAAGCAGAAAATAAATTACAAGAGAAGAGGAAAGGAACAAGGAAGGTAAAGAGAGAATGCGGTGTGGGGGTGGAGGAGTGAAAGAGAGAATGTTGAATGTGGTGTGGGGGTGGAGGAGTGAAAGAGAGAATATTGATCTGTGGTGGTGTGGGGGCGCAGCTGAAGAGTAAAAGGGGGAAATTAAAAGAGAATTAGGGTTTACAAAAAATAAATAAAAGTTTAATGGTAAAAGTAAAAATTATTTACCTAAGGGTATTTTTGGAAAATAAAAAAATTGGGGTGGTGCAAGGAGAAAAGTGTGGTGGTGCAAGGGGAAGCACTCTCAATAGAAGCAATTCGAGTTGCACTGGATTTTAGGCTACTGCATGGGCCGAGCTTTATTGGAACGACATCATTTTGGTAAGTGGTAGTTGCTGCCCTAGGAGTTGGCTTGAGGAAAAGAAAGAAGTTCTCCAAATGCAAATCAACCTCGACCGAGGGTTTGAAAGGGTTTCCAGAGAACGTGAGAGAAAGAGGCTCCACGACCCAAAGAATGTTGACCTAGAAGATTGAATATGTTGCTTTTATATTTCCTGTATTAATCTTGCTCATTTTCTTGCATTGTTACGAGTTGATGAAATGTTTAAGTGTTCATTTTGATTGAAAGTAGTTTAGGTTATGCTTTAAAATTTGGTTGCAATGGTTAGAATTAGGTACTACTTCTGCATATTTTGGTTTCTTTTAAGATGTATTAGATTGTAGGAAAGTTGAAAATGATGACTTGATTCTGTTTAATATGGTTTACCTTTTAAATTTAGAATTGCATTAGAGTTTCTTAGTTTTATTGAGAATAGGTTTCTATTTTTGATCTTGGTCAGAAACACTAATTTGAGTTGGATTCACTTTGGTTTGGAGAATTGAGTGGAGATCATTGATTTCAAGTTCTGAAAATGAACCTAAAAACCCCAAAATGGGCCTATTTTCTTAGGATGTCTTCCTGAAGTGTAATCAAACACTCTTTGCACTAATCCTTTATGAATTTGGTTATAATTTCTATTTTAACCAATGATTCTTATATTTCTGTTGAATAGGTTAGGTTGTTTAGCTTAGATGATGATTTTTTCCTATTATTTCAAATGTGTTTTAAATCAACTCTTATTTTTGTTTTACATGTTCTTTAGCTATTTGATTAATATAATTAACATTTATGTTTTTAGATTCTATCATGCATGTTTAGTGTCTTTATACATCATTAGATCTACTAGTTATAGTATTAGTTTCTTTTTCTATTTAAGTAGTTTAGATTTCTAATTTCTTTTCTTTTATTTCATTTTATTTTATTTCTTCTTTTAAACAAATTTTAGCTTATTTTCTTTTCCTTTTAAAGTTTCATTTCTTTCATTAAATGTCTCCACCTTGTTTAGATAATAAGTAATAAGTAAAATAAAGATCTACGCTTAATTCTTTAAACTTAATTTACCTGAGTTCGAAGATTGATACCTTGGTTGCCCCTATGCTACATTAGTGGGGACCAAGTTTGTTTTGTTTTAAGCGATTAAAAACAGTTTAACATCTATCTTATCATATCACATTCTATTATGCAATATTTGACAATTACCGCCAATACCTAAGTGTAGGTTCGAGATACTCATTTGTTCGATAGTTCGAAACTATTTAAACCAACTAATTAAAAATTCTTATATATATTGGTACTAGCATTAGAAAGGGAATCTTTGATGCATTCATCAATTTTTCTGAGAAACAATTACCAGTAGCAAACATATTAATGATGAGGAACGTTTTTTTATGCTATGCTAATAATATTTTACTTGCTCTACTATTCCAAACCTGGTTGAGGCTGTTAAGATAAGATTGTGTAAAGAGACTAGATTATCTAGCAACTCAAAGTTTTGAAGTTTAATAAATATATTTAATGAAATATTCTTTAGAAAGAAAGAGCGTCTAAACATGTGATAACAAAAAATATTGAATTGTCTAAGTACTTATGCTCAAAAGCGTCTAAAGCACAAACCTAATAGTCTTATCACAAGAAATCTTGCAAACAACGTCTATCAAGCTACAATTTCAAAGATGATATCTAAGAAGAAAAAGATGAACTAAAAAACATAATGTGTTCTAGATAGAAGTGTCTGATTAGTAGGAGAAGCCTACACAAACTTAGTAAGACACCATGCTTAAATTACCTACACACAAAGTGTCTGAATTACTCTTGTAGAATAGTAAGCATGAAAATCCCTTCTAAGGTAGAAACATGTTTTACAAAGATGATTCATGATAAACATCATTTGAACATGTGCAATACTTAAAGATAAGTTCTCAAGCATTAAAATTAACATGTCTATCATTGAGAAAGAAAAAACGCTAAAGCTTAACTCCTTATGTTCAATCAGTGTTAATAGAAGAAGATCTAAAGAAAATATATTGTCTAAATTAACATAAGCTATAAACAATAAGAAGTGGTCTCAAACATGTCATCAATGAAAATGTATTATGGAAGAAATAGTCTGATGAAAAACATTCCTAATATTATACCTCAAGATTACTTCTCATTAACAAACATCTAACACTCTATATTTGCCAATATTTGAACGTTGCACTAAACCAAATGCCCTTATTATTGACATGACATACGATAAAATGTTTTGAACAAGAAATAATACTTAATGCTCATTAATGATTGTAAAGTGTTATTTTGCTTGTATACTTTGTCCTTGTTTAATTTGTCAAAATTACACAATGGGTTAATCAGAATCAAAGCACACGTTGGATAAAGGCCTTGAGAGAATTACAAAACATTCTAGGAATGTTTCTATTGAAGATTTTTGCTTTGACAAGTCATACAAGCTACGCATTAATGAAAACACTCCTTATTCACTTTTTTATTTTACAAATCTTTTCTTGAAATGTTTCTCAAAAAACCTAGTGTTTGCACAAATTTTCTAAAAGATCTTCATAAATCATGTTCTAGATGTTGAATCATGAAACATATTCCTGTGTGCTTACTACACTATTTTATTGAATATATATTATTCACAAGCTTTGCGAAACAAGAACGTATAAGTAAACCTATTGATCAAATTATTCATAATACTCATCAGACGCTACATTGTGATAACAATTTTAAAACACTATTCAACTCCCTTCTAATGTTTTCTTATGGTTTTAGAAGCCACATAAAAAAAATAGGGATTAAAAGATCAAGGCATACTAAATTGATTTAATAAAACAGTTAGGTCATTCCATTTCTACAAACTAATTATAAGTTCCTTATTAGCTTTGGGTCTACTAGCCTGATCATGATTTTCCTACCCCCAGGAGGAAAAATCCTTCCTTTTTTTGGCTGGTTATGGGCGAGGAAGGATATGAATCCCCGACATTGAGGTGTCAAGCCTTTCTGTCGATATTAGCTCTTTAGAAAGATCAGCCTATTATCTTTAGAGTAACTTTTATCTGTTGAACGATGACCCTCCCATTCAAAATGGGTGGTTTTACAGTTAAGCTCCCTACTGCCTATACACTTAAGAGCCGATCTTCGTCTGGCCTGAGGAAACCTTTGTACATCTCCGTTACATTTGGAGAGACCTATGGTCCATAGAAATTGTCTACTTGAGACTATATCCTGACCCATAAATTCTGACACAAGGTTAGAATTCTAACTCTTTCAGAATAATATTTCATTGATGACTTTGACTCCCAGAAAAAAAAAAACCTTCTTTATCCTCCATCTAAGCCGTACATAAAAAATTCAAAACCAATACAAGAAAATAGTAAAATTTTATGGAGTCTTTCTGTCCAGGTGTTAATTACAGTTATATTGATATTCGTATATATTTTTATAAACAATTTGTTTTAATTTATAAAAGTAGTAAATGACAATTAAAAAACAATAAAAAATAAATTAGAAAAAAAAACACCTTCAGTTCTAATATTTATCAAACAATATACATAAAATATCAAATACAATATATAAACACTAATATAATATACAAAATTATTAAAATATCCAGCTGTCTACTGTCTATAAACTAAAGAGACTATATACAGTTTAAAATAGTAATAAACAAGTATAATACAACTAAACGAATTTAATTGAGAATCTAATAAAAATTTATAAAGAAAAAAGAGTATCAGATAATTCTAACACTAATAAGTGAAATAAACTACCAAACTATATTATTAGACAAATTTAACACTAACAAACAAATTTAATAAACAATCTTTCAACCTACTTTTAAGATCACAGATCTAATAAACAATCTTTCAAAACTCCTTTTAAGACAATATGATTTAGAATCATTGGATCTTTAGTCTTGTGTTTATCTTTACTGTTACTGAAATCTTATCTTCTCTGAAATAATTTTCATCACATTAAAATAACAAAGTTTCCTATTACTAAGAAATTTCACAGTCTTTGGATCCACTCTCGGGAAGAGAGAATCACGGATCCGCAGATAACCTTTATGATATTGGGATTCGTGTCTGATCTGGATGCACCGAGATTCTGAGAAAGACTATTTTTTCTTACTGATAAATTTCTTCAAACAAAATATCAGCTAAAAGGTGCCAAGAGGAAAGAGAAGCACATGTAATATATATCAGGTTTTGATTTCAAATAAGCATAATAAATATTTTAATGATAAAAAAATAGTAATAAGAAACAATGTTAATAAAATTAATAATTGATAATATCTATTTGTGGTAAATAACTTTAAATAGAAATGTGATATGTTGCAATTAAGTTAATCTTATAACTTTAAATAATTTTATTTATATAATGTGCAAATTCATGAAAAACAAAATATAATTATTCTTGACACGATTTTGATAAAATATTTATATATTTATTATAATAAAATAACTAAATTAATATACTTAAAAATAATAAATAAAATAAAATAATCTAAATTTTAATATATTTCAAGTATATCTTCTAATAATAATTTTTATTTTTATTTAAAATTCATTTAAATTTAATAGTTTTGTTTTTATTTATTATAATAAAATAAATATTTAAAATAATATAATAAAATCAAAATAAAAATTAAGAAATATTTTTTTTCAATAACATCAATCATATTTATTAGAGGCTTTTAAATTTATTCAATTTTCGTTGTCACAAAAGACTCTATCATTTTGACTAGATTAGAACCTCGAATTTATGGATGAGGAAAAAGGAGGCATAAGTGCCATCTTTTGCTTACACAAAGAAATGTCATCAGTTAATTCAAAGAAACTAAAATACTAATTAAACATGACTAAGAGTACACAACAAAAACAAGATACACTCATAACCTACAAGATTCTTAAAGAAAGATCTACTCTGATACGAAAAATGTAACATCCCACACTATAATATAAATACTATATAATAGTTATCACAATTTTTAGTAAAATAGATCAGTCGAAAAGATAGGAAAGATAAAGTTATTATAGTCATCTAAACAACCATAACGAAACTTTATATACAAACTAGTTATACAAAACTATATACAAAATAGCTAACTTAAGATACTAAACAACCGCAACACCTCCATCTAATGCCTGCTACAAAGAAACTTCTTCACCATTTGCTCACACCCACCAAATGATCATAACTAACAAAGAAGCAAAGAAACCTACAAACACAATAATAAACAAAAGGGTAACCTAGATACACAACAATTCATATTCAACTTAAAACATCTTATACATTGATCAAATATAATGTAAATCAACCCAAACATCTTAACATGCAACGACCTAGACTAGATTATCTGGATTTAGAATGAATGTTGAGCTATGGCGGGTTGTACACTTGTGGTGGCCTTTACTGCTTTTCAAAGTCATTGTCAATGTGTTTTACCCTACACTTACAAGGTTAGTTTGTACCGCGTCGTAGGTCATACTGGAAGCACCTAGACTAAGACCTCTTACTACTCTCACCACATGTGTCAATCTTCTCTACTTGAGAATGAAAGACCATTAGAGTGTCAGTATAACCCACAAGATTGAGCTTTCTATATTCATATTAATGATACTTGAAACCAACACTAGGAAGTTCCACCTTGGAACTCATTTCCCTATCGTTTCCACTTAATAAACAAGTAGACTTAACAATGCATATATCACCATAAAACTCATAATAAACTATCACACATACATCATAGAACTTAAAACAGCACATCCCCAAAACACAGAACAAACTAAAAATGAAGACCCAAAACCTGAATCAAGGGCACTTTGAGGGCATCTAATTAACACTGCATCAACTTTTGAAACTCTCTTATTCTGACTTTGGTGACCCTATACACAAGTTTAAATAATTCCTACAACCCCTTAGACACTGAGAAGCATTTAAAAATAGATCTCTAACTTGAATTAACCACTCCAAACCTCATTTAGCCATTTTGGACTACCTAAACTGACTTTTACCACTTCCTATACCAATTTCAGCAAACTAAAGAACTAGACAAGTCCTAATTGACTTAACTAAAGACCCCAAATTGTTCACTTTAGCCGTGATTCTCCAATTGACAATCTCACTACTCCAAACCTCCAATTTTTACTAAAAACCACACCAAGACCAACCATGGATTACTCCTTTCTAGTTCTAGTTCAGTTTCCATACAATACATACTTCTCACAGATCTTAACAGACCCTAAAATAGACCTGAAAAACCAGATTCCACAAACCAACCTTTTCCTTACATATTTGACTATTAAAACCCTTATTTTAGCTACTAAAACCATAACCTTGACCACTTCTCACTGATGGGTGTCCCACCCTATACAAATTTGGTGTGCAATAAGAATGCAATATAGACTAGGAAGTGACTCCTACGTCATCTCTCAAGGACCAAATGTGGTTCGAGTATTAGGTCAAACATGTAGTGGGGGGGGGGGGGGGGGTTTGGAAGTGTTTTTGCAAGGAAAATTAAACTAAATTAAAACTGGAAATTGAAGACAACCAAATATAATTAAAAATGATGAAAGAGATGTGAAAAACATGCAAACCGAGCGGTCCTACACGTCCAAACAGATCTAAAGTGGAGACCGAACGGTCTCTAAAGAAAGGAAACAGAAATGCAGGAAGGAAAAGCTGCAAACCGAACGGTAAAAGCAAATTGAATAGTACAGACAAGGTCGAACGGTTCAATAAGTAGAAAAGACGAAGGGTATTAAAATAGTAAAATGGAAACTAAAGCTGAACAACACAAGAACAAGTCGAACGATATTAAAGCAAGACTGGATGGAAATGAGATAAAAACTAAACAAATGCACAAGACAAAGCCGAACGGTCTCTAACAATGAAGCATGTTAGAGACCGAACGATATTAATTTAAAACCGAACGGTCTATAAAAATTGCAGAAACAGTAAATGTGCATAATCAAAAAGCAGCATAAACGAAGTTGGAGAAACAAAATGCTGGAACAGTAAAGGCTCAGGCAGAAATGAAATTGTAGTGAATTAAAATGCACTAAATGAACTCAAACATAAAACTCAAATCTAGAATTGCAAATGATAACAAAACAGCATATTAAAACGAATGAACAGTAAAACATAGAACAGTAAAAACGCAGCACAACAATGAAGATGATGATGAACAGTAAAAACACAACAGCAAAGAAGAAGGAACGAAAACAAAAATGAAAAGTGGATGTAGCAAACATTTCAATTCTTAAACTGCATTGTAAACAAGATTCAATACATGAAAATGGAAATGAAAGCAAAACCTAGACCTCTCCAAAAGGGGAGGAGGAAGAAGAAGCTCCCAAGAACATAAAACTAATGGGGTATATATACCCCAAATTACAAAAATTCCCTCCTAATGGGCTTCTACCAAAGATGGCCAAAAAATGAGCCCAAAGCTACACTAAAAAAGGAGATTGAAATATGATGGACAAATTTATGAACACCAAAATATGATGTCACAAACTTGTTTTTCAATCGGCAAGTATGACCGAATCGTTCAAGTAATAAACTTGGTAAGACCAAGTATCGTTCTTCCCAAAGGACTCACGGCCTAGTTTAGTTGTGTGGTTTCTTGATTAACTAAGACTTAAAGACGAAATATTTGGATTTTATATGCAAAAGACGAAATTTAAATATGTATGCATGAAGTTTTGATCAATGGCAAAAAGCAAAAGATAAACACTTTCAATGAAATCTATGTATGAATATGTTGTTGGGGGTCAATTTCATCTTATCCACTCTCATATATTTTAGGAATTCAACATTCAAATCATCATTGTTAATGCCACTCTCTAAAGTACCTTTCAAGAAGGCTTCTCCCCAATCACGAGTTCATACAATTCCTAGCATTCCTAATGATCAGTTCATAAGTGCAGGAGCTTAACGACAATCAATATAATATTGGGAGAAATTCCCCGGATCTAGACTTCCCCGTACGCGCCCGTATCGACAAAACCAATAATCATGCATCGAATGAGTTAAACAATGCAAGCATTAAGCAAAGAGGAAAAACCCTAACTAATGATAAAAGAAAGCATAGGTCTTAATTAAAAGAAGTAAAAACAAATTCCATATATGAGAGCTTCAAAAGATTACATTGATTCCCCAACAAACATACAGAGTTTAGTTCACCATATTCATGGTGAACCTAGATGAATAACAATGAAAGAATGGAAGATAAAACCCTAGAAAGGTGAAGAGGTAGCCTGAGCATCCAAGATCCTCCTTCAAAGGGGTGGAAGAGAGAGTGTTTGCTTCGTTTCTGCCAAAGATACAAACCCTAGGAAACCCTAAAGCTTATATACTATTCGTAAATTACAGAAATTAGGCCCAAGCCCAAAAATAGTGCCGCTCAGCGGTAAGTGCGTGAGACGTTTCTTCCCCTCAGCGGCCATTTTGCCCCTCAGCGGTCCTCCCGTGAGCTCCTGAGTGCCGCTCAGCGGTAAACTGCCGCTGAGCGGTAACTTCGGCTTCTCCTTTTGCACTTTTTGATGTCTTTTCTGATTCCATCTCTCTCCTTCTTCACTTCTTTCACCAAATTCACCTTAAAACCTGCACAAAAACACTGAAATCAAGCATAAACCTGTCCAGCTCTCTTATTTCTGAAAATATGAATAAAAGCATGATTTCAAGCTAGTTTCTAAGTATAAAGGTTGCTTTTAGTATCAATTTTAAGCATGAAAATAACAGTTTTTCAACTGTTATCACATACAATGTTGCTGTGGAAAATGGAAAATAACATGGCCATACTCTAGAAGTCCAGAATATGCTTCCAACACTGTTGTTATTCCTCTGGTTACTGCATCTGACTGTTCGGTCCTTAAGGGCTCAGACCGATCGGTTAAGCACTTTTCTACAGGTTCACGAACTGGTGCACAGTCATTACAAGGCCGTTCGGTCATGCGTTCTCAGACAATAGCACTTTATTGTTCGGTGCAGGCTCGCTCTTTGACCATTTGGTAGCTATCCACAGACCGTTCGGTCAAGTCTTCAATAGACTGTTCAGTCAAGTCTTCAACAGACTGTTCGGTGTAGCAATGCAGATTGGTTCAGGCAAACTCATGCACTAAGGTTATGTCGTACGGTTCAACAATTGAGCTCGGGTTCCACAGACCGTTCGGTTTGTAGTGCTCGGCCATTCAGTGCAGGTTCTCAATCGCTGTTTGGTTAGTCTTTGACAGGCCGTTCGGTCAGGCCTTTGACAGACTGTTCAATCAAGAGCAATATGTTCAAACCTTTTGTCAACCTTTTAAATAGTGCTTGTCCTACAAATAGTAATTGAAATAATTAAGCCCAAATAATTCAAATTAATGAAATTAAGAATTAGTCTCGAAATTAAGCCCAAATAGTGAAAAGGAGACAATGATCGAGAATTAAGCACAATTCACTAATACAATTGGGTGCGGAAAGCTAAGTGAATAGTAGAAAATAATGACTCATCACTCACTTCACTAACATTTCAATCAACTACAAACATCAATACAATTCCATGTCATGCAATTAATGACAATATTAACAACCAAATTTCATCATATTAGAATTCAATTATACCTTACCAAATCATATACATTTCATTGAACGAATATAACATAAACATTAAAATTATTACTTTATCAAGTTAATAAACATACAAAAACCAAACTTACAAAACACTTTCAATTTAGACTTACACATCTAACTTCCCTAAACCTTACACCGACAATTGAGCTCTAAAACGCAGACCCCCTTGCCTAGAGTCCAAGGAACTCTAGAAACCCCTACAAAACACCGAATTAAGAACGAAGTGAGTCCTTTGGACAACAAATTGCAAGAGAACTAGTAATAGAAACCAAAGAACACATGCAACAGAATTTAGAAACGAAAGAGAAAAATGAGTCAAAATTTACTTGTTCTATTCTAGAAATTGATCGAATAAATATGGAGAATACTCTTTCGTGATCTCCTAGAAGCTTCCTAATTTTCAAACAGATGATCGAGGAGTCAGAATATTTAGAGAGAAGGTAGAAAGAACTAAGAAAACGAGTTCTAGAGATATGAGATGTGTTTAAGGTAATGAGACAAGTTTAAGAAATTCTATTTATATTATCGAATATTTTAAAATAAAATACTCAGTCTCATTATTTTAAAACATCTATCAACTCTATTACTATATTTTCTAGGTTCTTACAATCTCCCCAACAACAAAAATTTTGGACCTTGAAAGTTAGAATTACTAGAGAACAGGTGAGGACAAGACTCTCTCATGAGTTCCTCTAACTCTCACGTAGAGTCACCTGTCCTTCTATCCAGACAACTTTGACTAAACTGGTGGTTTTTCTTCTTAGTTGCTTCGTATGACTTTCCACAATCCCAATAGGTTGAACATTCATTAAAACATGATCCCTAACTTTCACATCCTCCCCTTCTAGCACATGAGACATGAAACACTAGATGAAGATTCGATAGTTGAGAAGGCATGACTATCTCATATGCCACTAGCTTTACTCATTTGAAGATCTGATAAGGACCAATGAACCTAGGAAATAATTTCCTAGAACGAATGGGTCTGCCCACACCATGAGTAAGAGCCACTCTAAAGAAAACATGGTCCCCAACTGTAAACTCCAACGGTCTCTATCTCTTGTCAGCATAAGACTTCAACCTACTATGAGATGTCTTCATCCTCTTCTATATGAGCTTCACTTTCTCAGTGGTCTGTTGAATCAACTCTGGCACAACCAACATTGCTTCACCCCCCTGAAAACAACATAGAGGCGTCCAACATCTTCTATCATATAATGCTTCAAACGGTGTCGTACCAATGCTAGCCTAAAAACTGTTGTTCTAGGTAAACTTAGCCAACGGTAACACCTCATCCTAGACTACCAAGTGATCCAGTACACACGTCCTTAGCAAATCCTCTAGAGATTGAGTTGTTCACTTAGACTGACCATCTATCTATGGATGATACGCGAAGCTCATTTGTAATCTGTTGCCCAACTCACTATGTAGAGATAGCCAAAATCTTGATGTAAATCGTGGATCTCTATCAAACACTATTCTCAATGGTACCCCCATGCAACCTAACTATCTCTCTGATATACAATTGTGCAAGCTTCACCATTGACATCCTTAGACTAACCTTCAAGAAATGAGCACTCTAGGTTAACTTGTCTATAACAACCCAAATGGCATCATGACCTCTGACAGTCCATGGCAATTGGGTAACAACGTTCATGACAATACTATCTCATTTCCACTCAAGCACCTCTAGCTACTACAACAAACCACCAAGTCATTGATGCTCTACGTTAGCTCTCTAAACGGTCAACATGATGACACAAACCGTGCTACATCTCCTTTCATCCCAGACCACCAAAAAGATTCCTTAAGGTCCTGATACATCTTAGTCATGCCAGGATGTATGCTAAAACGACTCTGATAGCCCTCCTCAAGGATCAACCTCTTCAGCTCAACAACATCATGAACATAGACCCTGCCTCTGAATCTCAAGATACCATCAGCGCCCAAAGCAAAATTTATGCCTTAATATGTACCTAGTACACATTGTCATATGTAGCTCGACATCTAATAATTTTTTGTCTCTGATATAACCCAGCAAATTACTTGATACCACAACATTACTGCATTTGATAAAATCTGACCCCAACTCAACCCCTAGTCTAATATCCCTGAACCTCTCCACCAATTCTAACTCTCTGACCATCAAAGCAGATACATGAACCATCTTCCTACTCAACACGTTTGCTACCACATTAGCCTTCCCTGGATGGTATAAAAGATCAATCTCATAGTATTTTAGAAACTCCATCCATCTTCTCTGCCTCATGTTCAGCACCCTTTGAACAGACAAATACTTCAAACTCTTATGATCACCAAGCACCTGGAACTGTGCACCATATAGATAGTGATTGGAGCGGCTTCTCGGACCAGAAGTGGCAGCGGAATGGAAGCAAAGAAAAAATGAAAAACAGTGATGAACATGAACAACACATGACAGAAACGGAAATTTGCACAAAAGAGAGGCTTATCTCTTGAAGACAAGCGTGGACGTGCTGACTCTGATACCAAATGATGGAAGTAGCCTCCACGTTCAAGATTGGAGCGGCTTCTCGGTTCAGAAGTGGCAGCGGAATGGAAATCAGGGATGAAGTTGGTGGTGCTTGCAAGGTGTTCGATGTAATGTTTGGCAGCGGCTTCTCTGAAACAGGCCAACAACCAAGCCCAAACACTAAGCCTTTTCTCCTACACCCCTAAATGTTCCTACCCCTCCAAAGCCAAACTCCACCAGATTCTGCCACGTGTCCAAATCCTCCAAACACAGATCTAACCATTAAGAAGCTGCCACGTCATTAATCCTCTGCAAACCAAATAGACTAACCACATGCTGCCACATCAACCCCTCTGCCACATCATCATCATCTCCCCAGAAACCCTAATTCCCAAATCCAAACCCTATCCACCTATGGTGCCATCCGCCGCAGCCGCGCAACCTCCACGGCCACCCTTCATCTCCTCCTTTCTCGCCGGCACATCAACGGACCATCACTCCCGCCACCACAGCGCCTCAACCATGTCGCCCCGTCACCGGACAATCACCATCTTCCTCGCGAGATTCGCTGCTTCACCCAGCACCACACCATCAACCTTCACGCCATAGCCATCCTTTCCGTCACGCGCGCGCAAACAAGTGTCACCGCCGCCATGACCGCAACCATGAACTTCGCCACTGCTAGAACCTCACACCGCAACCACGATTCACGTTCATCACCATCAACACCATCGCGAGTTCTTCATCGCCCCAGCAATCGCGATCCAACCTGCATCAGAATCACCCAAACCTCAAGCCGTCGTTGCACAACAACCACCTTCATCGTCCTTTGCCTTCAAACCGCCCAACCTCCACCGCAAGCAACCCTTACCTCTGCAAAACGCAAGCCGCCGCGACTGCATCCAGTCTCGCCGCCAACAGCGAAACCACCTTGTCGTCGCCTATCCGCGCCGCGACACCACCATCAAACACGAACCAGCCACCGCGAGACTTCAACCACGTCCTCCACCGGCAAAGCAGCCACCGCAGGAGCAAAGGGGGAAGCCCTTTCCCAATCTGAAACCCTACTTGGGTGAGAAAGAGGGTTGCCACGTGGCAAGCACTCATTGGCCGCGTCCTCCCTCGGTCAAAGCTGGTCAACACGGACTTCTGGTGCAATTTTGGAGAATTCTAAAGGGGCTAAAGTGCAGATAGAGGAAATTTTAGGGCATTTGTGCAATTTTGGAAAGTCAGAAAAACTAAGATAAAATTCAGTTGTTGAATTGATTTAATTTGGGAATATCAACAGAAAATATCTTCCAAATAATATTATAATTATCTAAATCTTTTAGTTATTTGGAAGATAAAAGATACAAGATTCTGTCAACTGAATATTCAGAGTCCAAGCCCAATCAAGCCCTATATAAAGAGACTCAGGGGAGGCAGAAGAGGGCACTTCATTCATTCATTCACCACTTCTCTCTCTCTTATTTCATCTTGTATTCAACTCCATTCATGGAGAGCTAAGCATCTAGGGCTATTCTGCTGTAATTCCATTATGGATTCTGAGGTTAGATTGAGTTAATGCAATTGTTTATTTTGATTATTGATTTAAGTTGTTCTCTCTCTATGTCTTTCATCTCTTTATCAAATTAAAAGCAATGATTTTTGCATCATAATGTGTTTGAATCTACATGCATATTAATTATATGAGTTTTAGGGTTTCTAGGTTTAATTGAGAATCTACTTTGATTTAATTTAGGAACTTTCATATGATTAAATGGTTTTTACTATCAATTGAGAATGTACTTTGATTGATTAGTAATAATTTCAACTATAATCAATTGAGAATTTACTTTGATTGATTAACTTTTAATTTGGTTAGGAGATTTAAGACTAGACATGATTAAACACAATAGGATTTGATTGAGAATGTACTTTGATTGAATTCATTGTGAATAATCTAGAAAGGTTTTGCATTTGATTGAGAATTTATTTTGGTTAAATGCATGATCGCCCTCAAATTAATTAAGAATGTACTTTAATTAATTTGAAACTTAAATAATAATCAATTGAACAATTATCTGTGAATAACCGATGATGAATCTATCTTGGAAAAGCAGTGGAATTAGCCTATTTCATCATAACTGTTTTTAAGTTTCTTATTTGTTCTTTAAACCTTCTCCAAACATCATTTTTATTCTTGAACATTGCATTGCATTCATAAGATTCAAATATTAAAAGGCAATTCCGTATTCGTTGGGAGATGACTCAGGGTTACTTTAACCCTATCTACTTTCTTGAATACTACTTGGCAATACTGAAGTTGCCTTGAAAAGTAGTATTAATTTGATAGCTTCAACGACACCTATCAACCATTCATTATTAATTTAACTTTCATTTTTAAGTGCTTTTAGATCTTTACCATATAATCTCCCTTTGTTAACCTTATTTCTTCCTTTTTGTTGGGTCATACAATAAGATCAAAACTTTCTCATGTTATCATCTGCAAGAAAGATATTTCGTTCTCCTTAATGTGTCATGCATGGAAAAAGTTCCTTGGTTTATTACGATAAGCATGGAGAAGATGGAGTACTTGTTGGACTGTCAAAGCATTAGGATTTTGGAATACTAAGCTCCTATACCCTCAAAGTACCTTATGAAATACAAGGTAAGATGATACATGAACTTTTGTTGAAAGAAATGGCATAGGACTTAGTGGGTGTGGGGTATAACCCTCCTTATAACATAAGCAAATGGTGTTATGGTTATGTAGAGGGAAATGCAGGGAGATATTCAAAATATTAAGTTTTGTTAGTGGTGTGCTGGTCCAATGGAGCCTGGAATGCCTGAAGGAGTAGAAAAATTAAGAGCCATATGTACCAACTGTGGGAAGATTGCATGTCAGAATCCAAATATAGTAAATGTTTAAAAGATCATGCACTTACTATTACTTAATGGAAACGTATTATGCCCCTCAAATAGCAACAGATCGTGACATCTTAGAAATGATTATTTTTAAGTCTTAATTTCCTATTAACACAACAATTGAATTATACTTCACCTTCTCAAGCTTCACTGGAGAAATATTTTCTTTTAAATCCAACTACCTCATCCACTTTCACAAACCCAAACCCTATCTCACATTCATCAGTCATACTTTATTTCAGAGGACCTCTCAAATGGGACAACCATCATGATAAGTCCATTACGGTCTCAATTTACATCAGACAACTGTGTCACCATGTTAATCTGCCACAAATATACTTTCAATGAGCTTTTAGAAAAAATAACCTAAAAAAATACATTATGGAAACTGGAAAAGAGCCACTGAATTTAACTACCTTAGTCCAATGAGGTAGTAAATAATCATCCTTTGCATGATACGATTGAAATCGAATCTCAAATGATCAATAGTTGAAGAAAAATTCAACATATAGACCCATATGTCCTATGGAAAAAATTGAATTGTCTATAAGAGATATACTCTAATCAACACTTGCTGAAAAATATGAATATATCAAACATTTGACCTATATAGACGAAAAAGAGATATAAACAAATATTATAATTTATCTGTTTAATTTGACTTTTAATTATGTCAATTATGTTATATCATCTATTTATTTTCCAAAGGATTATTATTATTTTTCATTTTCATTTTAAATATATTTTCATTTGTATAAATTATTTCATTACAAATTATTTTTTAACCATACAAATATACAATTCCACTTTCATTCAACTCAATGATATGAAATCAATTCAAATTAATAAATTATTTATTAAGAAAAAATTTAATCTATTATTTTCTCAATTAATAACCTATACATTGAATTTAATTTTCTAATTTTAAATAAAATGCTATTAACCATTCCTACTTTTTAAAGTTTGAACTATAAAATATTAATAAACTTAAATTATTTAACTAGTTCTACATTTTCTACTTTTATTATCTCGAAATTAAAACAATTAAATGAGTAAATTACATTTTATACATGTTTCATTTTCTTAAATATTTTTTCCTATATAGCATTCTTTTAATAATTCAAAACCTAAAAAGATACACCTCAAAAATATTTTTTTTACAATCCAAACTTAAATATAAATATTATTTTATCTTATATAAATATATTTTTTCTAAATTTTTTATCCTCCTAATTTGTTATTAAATTTGAAAACATTGGTCAAGTCTATTGAGAAAAATTATTTTCAATTTAGTTCTGCAGGAAAAAATTCTTTTGAAATCATAGAATTAATAAAAGAAATAAAAGAAACGTGCACACCTACCCGAAACTTTAACCGAACAAGAGTCCACCAAGCAGTAGTGTCATGTACAGTTTTTGTCCTATCATTTGACCTGAAAAAAAGAATACAGGAAATAAAAAATTAATATTTTAATTTAAATAAATGAGAAAATATATAAAAAATAAATTAATTATAAAATAAAACCTAAATTTGTATTTATAAATAAATAAAAATATCCATGTATATTCAATATATGAAAAATTTACATAATTAATTAAAAAAGTTATCATAAATCACTGAATGAGACAAGTCAACTAACATTTTGACAAAGAAAGACTTATATGTGTTTGAGGTGCAGATTTAAGTCAAACGTTTTACAACAATAACTCTGCTTTAATATCATGTAATTGATGTGCATGTAGGAAATATTGTGGTTGATGGTGAATAACCCACCTCCATGTAGCAAGGCAGCGGGAGGGTGATGGCGGAAGCCTCAATGTCCTTCATTGTAAAAAAAATTTGAATTTTTTATTCATATCTTAAGTTCTAAATAACATGAAAAAATAAATAAATCGAGGTGAAGATAAAGTTATTTTAAAATACCAAAAGTAATAATAACATATAAATATGAAAACTGAAACCCTATTGGTGCGTGGATGGTCCTGACATGTTACCTTCCATGGATCAACATCTGATGTACCTTCCATGCAGCTTTATCAAAATTATCATCTTCTAGTAACGATCACTTGCCTACGGATTCTTTTTCATCCTCTATAGCACAGAGACGACACACCAAACCCCACCCTTCCTTAACTGTTAATATTAATTTTAATAAATATATATTAAAAATTATTATTTTTTAAATATTATGGATTTTAACTCTTCCCAAACAACAACCTTTACTTTTATCATTTTTTTATCTTTTTCTGTTTTTTCTTTTCTTTTTTCTTCCCATCTCTATCCAACTTAACAACTTTAAGAGTATCAAAAACCTAAGCTAAGAACATATTAGTTTAACGGGCATGTTGGAATTTTTAAAAGTATGTAACTATTAGAAGTCGCATTATGGATTGAAATGGAATCCAGTGCAGAAGTGAGTGTTCCCACAATGACAGAGATGTTCTTATTAACATTATTTCAATTGTTACAATCCCGTCACTTTAGCTCATATTTGACACAAAGGTTAAATTAACTTTTAGCCTTTTTTTATTCATTAAAACATTATATAGTCTGATCCGCATTGTTTTACGACAAATATCTGGAATAGATTTGTGTTTTAGTATTAACAAAAAATGTTAGAATAGATTTGTTTTATGTTTTGTAGTGTTTATTATGCGAACAGATAAAAAAACATAAGAGGAACTTTGATAATAAATAAATGGGTAAGTATTTTAAATGAAATATTTTTGTATGTAGTGAATATGAGTATAACCATAGATAATATTATATTTTTTAAAATGAGATAAAAACGGAGATGGTACACATATATTCACCCAGTTTCTGTTCTCATTTGTGTTAACATGCATTTCATTCCGTTTAAATTATTAAAATATTCATAATAAATTATTTAATATAAAAATTTTATATATACTAGCGAAAACACATTCCTATGTGCATGTGTTTACATTTTTTTATAATAACAAAAAAAATTATACTTATAAAAATATATAAAAAATTTTACAATTTGATTATTGATAGTTTTTATTTATTTTGTACATGTTTATTGTTTGTTTAATTTAAAAAATGGTTAAATTTAAAAAAAATATCACTTGAAGAGTAAAATTAGAGAAACATTTGAAAAAAAAAGAGAAATCATGTTTGTATCATATATATATATATATATATATATATTTCTCTTAGTTTTTAGCTTTATAAATCTTTTTTTGTTGCACGATTTTTTCCTCACTCTTTTACTTATTTGTCTGGTTTATGTCATTCACATTTTTAAGGTATTTTCTATCTTACTCTAACCGTATGGTTAATTATGTATAAATGTAGTGAATCAAATAACTTTTAGGTCTTTCATTTAAATATTTTTACACATTTTTAAATTTTTTATTTATTAGCTTTTTCATAAAAATATTTAACTTTTAAGTGTTTAATTACATAAATTTTTTATTTATGTAAGAACCCATAAAATAGATATTAGAGTTTATATGTGTTTTAAAATAATGAAACCAAATATTTTATTTTAATATGATTCAATAATATAAATAAAATTTCTTAAACTCGTCTCATTACTTAAAACATAAATCATCTCTCTGAAATTCTTCTTCCTAGTTTTCTCTCACTTCTCTCTAAGATATCAAACTCTTCAATCCTTTGATTGACGATTAGGAAGTGTCTAGGAGATCACAGTTGAGTAATCTCCATTTCTATCTGATTAGTTCTTAGTATTGAGCAAATAAATTTCGACTCATTTTTCCTTTTGTTCTTAGTTGAAATCTTGTCGCATGTGTCATGCCGACTTAATAATATGATATATATTCAACTCTTTCCAAACAAACAACCTTTACTTTTATCATTTTTTTATCTTTTTCTGTTTTTTCTTTTCTTTTTTCTTCCCATCTCTATCCAACTTAGCAACTTTTAAGAGTAATCCTCTCTTATCAAATCTAAGCTAAGAACATATTAGTTTAACAAGCATGTTGGAATTTTGAAAGTATGTAACTATCACTAGTAAAAAAAATGGATTTTAACTCGCGCATTTGACACCGGTTTAGTTGTAACCAAAGTAAAAATTTGCGCGATGACATTTTTGTAATTATCGCAAAAGTATATGCCTCGGTTCAAAAAAGAATTGATGCCTAAAACTGGCACGGTGGCATTTTTGTAATTGTCGCAAACGTACATGCCTCCGATACCTAAAACTGGCGCGGTGGCATTTTTGTAATTATCACAAACGTATATGCCTCGGTTCAAAAAAGAACTGATGCCTAAAACTGGACATAAAATAACTAGTTTTTTTTTCTTTTTTTGAAAGGTTTTAGGCAGCGACTCTTTATAGAATCGAGGCCATAGACCCTTATTGCCTCGGTTCAAAAAATAACCGAAGTAATAACATGTGTTTAGGGTTAAATTTCGCAAACAGAAGCATTTTCAAACAAAAGCTTTTCTGTTTGTGGTGTTGCGCCGCTGCTCTTTGTTCTTCCATTTTTGCAGTCATCCTCTTCAACTTTTCTTGCACTTTTTCTTTCATTTTACGTTGATTAAGTGCTTAGGTATGATTTTCTTTCGTTTTGACTGATTGATTTTGTGCACAGGTGCTCTTCAACTCTTCCAATAGACGCTTTGGGATGTTCATTTTGTTTCGTTTCAGCCCCAAACTCACCTTCGAGGTTAATTTTATTTTAGGTCTTACATGTTTTTGTTTGGTTGATTGTTCTTCATACACCATACACATCAAAACATAGGTATAGGTAAAAATGAGAGTATACTCAAATGAACTCTAAATGAAATGAAATTTGTGTATGAAGAACCAAAAAATCATGAAATCACCTCACAAAAATTTTCATTCAGAAACAATAATTTTTTTTAATAATTAATTTTTAAAAGTTAAATTTCGGTTCAAACTAGAACCGAGGCAATAGACCCAATTTTTATTTTTTTTATTCACTTTACTGCTTCGGGTTTTGTGAACTGACTTTTTACCTCGCCTGAATATACCTCGGTTGCAGAACCACTGTCATAAACCGAAAACAACTGAGGCAATATCCCTTCGTTACATCAATGTATTAGAAGTCGCGTTATGGATTGAAATGTGGAATCCAGTGCAGAAGTGAGTGTTCCCAATATGAAAGAGATGTTCTTATTAACATCATTTTAATTGTTACAATCACTTCAATTTAGGTCATATTTGACACAAAGGTTAAATTAAGTTTTAGTCTTTTTTAGTTAATGTTGTGTTTATTCCTTATCATGTCAAGTGTATTATATTTCTCTTTAACATACAAATATAGAACAATTTATATCTTAATAAGTCCGCAAAAGAAAATAATTTTTCTGGTAACTCTTTTATAATTTACAGGTTGTGTATAAGGATGACAACGGGTCGGGTCGGGCACGGATAGTGCCTACCCGCAACCCGACCCGACAAAAAAAAATCCACCCGTTACTCGACCCGCTACCTGCACGGATATCCGCTTAAAAAATACCCGCGGATATCCGTGGATACCCGCAAATATTTAAAAAAAATATATTTTTATAAAATATTATAATAAAACTTAAATAAAATTACAAAAATTATAAAATATAATATATATTAAATTAAATATAAATTAAAATTTAATTTTAATTATATTTAACCTTATAAAATATAAATTAATAGTAATTTTAATTAAATTTAACTTCATAAAATATAAATTAATTTTTATTTTATTTTTCGCAAATAGCGGATATCGGCGGGTATGAATAGTATAATACCCGCATCCGACCCGTTTATAAGCGGATATTAAAAAACTCGCTACCCACAACACGCGGATAGTAAATATCCGCAAGTACCAACTATCGTCGCGGATTTTATTCGCGAACGGGAATTCTTTTATCATCCCTAGTTGTGTATATAAATAATTGTTTTTAATATTCACAAACAACATCTAAACATCTTTTACTCGTTACAGTGATATATCATAGAATAAATATAAATTTGAAAGAAGGTAGAGTTGAAGAGGCCATATAAAGAAGTTCCACTAGGAACATCGGTCAATATAATCCAATTTACTACTTCCAAATGGTATTATTATATCTTCCTATGTCTGTCTTCCATGTACAATTCGTTTTCAATCATTTTCTTTCACTTCATCCACAGGGACCAATGATCATTTATGCCACTTTTATAAACATATGATGATAAGGTCCTCGCAAATGTCATGTTAACTGGACGAGTTTATCCCTGTGCAATAAGATTCATATAAGGTTCACTATAACAATTTGAAAAAAAAAATTGGGTTAATTTCTTTTCACTAATAAAAAACATAACAACTAATATCGATAAAAAAATATGAATTTTGATATAAAATTAAAATTTGTTTCTGTATGAAATTTCAATATATTATGATTTTTAAAATTCAAATATAGTATGTAATTTTTTTAAATCAATTATAGTAAAAAAATTTAATATGTATAATATATTTTATATTACCTTGTATAATAAATATGAAGTAAAAAATATGTTTCACACGTAAAATATATAACGTAGTTAAATTAAAATAATTATTTTATTTTATTTTTTAAGTTTAAAAATTAAAATATATCAAAAATTTATTTAAAAACATATTTTAATTTTGTGTCAAAATTAAAACATTAAAAATATGTTTAATCTTTTAAATAAATAATAAATCTAAGTTTCGAAGAACTAAAGGACGAGACCAAGACATTTTCATAAATTTTGTATTTTGTAACATGTTCGTTATTTATTCAATTAATTTTATTATGCAAACTGAGAAACTCGGTTGTGAAAAGTGATTACTCAACGTTAGTTAGATTTGTAGTTCCTTTGCTGCTCAATTGAGAACAACAAGGTCTTTCACGAGTTATAAAAATTCAAATATTAACCTTACATAGATGGGTATAGGTTTCGGTTCTAGGTTAAACTAATGCCTATACTTTTAAATCCAGAAAAAAAACATTTCAAAAATATTGTGACAGTTTTGAAAACATTTTTCCATCTATAAGTTTCACTTATTTAAAGAACTGAAGCCTATACTTATGAATATAGGGTTCAGTTATCTTTAAACTATATTCATAAGGTTCAGTTATCTTTAAACTATTGTCTATAGTTGTACAAATATTTTCAAAAATGTCATCATGTTATTATAGGCTCTGATTCTTTAAAGAACTAAAGCCTATACTCATGCAGTAAAGGTATATAAGCTTCAATTATCCTTGAACTACTGCCTATAGTTGAACAAATATTTTTAAAAATGTTAGTGTGTCATTATAGACTTCATTTTTCTTAAAAGTATAACATATTAGGCGACATAAATCCTATGTTTGCACAAGTGATGTATTCAAATCATTGATTTGTACTTTAATATGTAGAGTATGTTGTATGAACTAGAGTCTATAAAGCTTAATTGAGTAAAAAGCTCAAGTATAGGTAAGGAAAACTAGCTTTTTTTTTTGTTCTTTTGTGAATTTTGCTAATTTTAGTTATCAAAAATAATTATGTGATGAGTAGGGATGATAATGCGGGTCGACTCGGTCCATTGAGGCTCATCTGGTAGTTGGCCCGCAAAAAGTAGGTTGAAGTAACCCATCCCTTATTGCTTTTGGCCCACTGGTTGACCTACTTTTTAGGAGTAAAATTAGTTTTAAAATCAAGGCTTAATAGCCTATTTTGTCCCCAATTTTGCTCAAGTTTGTCAATTACATCCAACCTTTGAAAAGAGTGTCAAATGCGTTCTCACTTTGTAAATTTTGCATCAATGAAGTCCCTTCCGTTAAATACAAACAAACAGAGTTAAGGGATTGATGATATGGCAGAAGACGTGTTATTTTGTAGGTATATTTATGCTGACGTGTTAGTGAATGGGTGCAGAGATGGAATTTAGGGGTGCACTTAAGGGTGAACTTAGTATTTTCTAAGCCCGGCCCAAACCCTCTTTTCTCTAAGGTTTCTTTTTTTCTTTTTTAGAAACAAAGGTCTCTTCTCCACCTTCATTAGCGGCAGCTTTGCCCTCCAACGTCGTCGTGCCTCCCTTTGGCCGGCCAAAACTGTCATCGGCGGCACCGATTGTCGCCAGAGACACCTCCAGCCACTATGGCGTTCCTCTCTCTGTGCGCTTGAGGTAAGCTCTGACACTGACTGACAAGGTTGTTAGTGCCGTCAACGATGCTCTCCTGCGCAAGCCACCGCTGAGGCCAAGCCATGGTCGTCGACATCTTCGCGATGCGAAAAGCCTTGTTTGGTGGCGACGTCGTGGAGAAGAAGAGCGGGCTTGCGTTTGCGGTATGGTGGCCTCCATTCTCAAGCGGTTTCTCGGTAATAGGGCTTGTGATTGAAGGTTTCGATTTTGGGGCTTTGCAAGAACTCTTCTTCTTTCCCAAAAATTTCTTCTGGTTTTGTGGTTTCGTTGTAGGGGAAGCATCATTGCCATTCAAAATGGCAACCTTGGGGTTTTGTCGAAATTGGGTTTCTGAATTTGGAAAATCTTGAGTCTTTGGGGTTTTCCTATTCTTGTGATTTAGTTTTGTAATTTGGGTGTTTAACAAGTGGTTTCTGATTTGAGGAATTTCTCGGTCAAGAGTTTTGTTCTTGTGTTCTTGGTCATTTTAGGGTTTTTGATCTTGTTTTGTTTTTACGATTAGCGATTATGGAGTTTTGGTTTTCAATTTGGAGGTGGTTCTTTGTTCGGTGTTTCTCTATTTTAGTTTTCTCTATTTTGGATGGGTTTGAATGTGCAGGTGATAATTATATGAGGATGATGGAGATTTTCTAAGGTATGAGTGAAGGTGGTGATACTGGATGATGAATCTGAGTGTTACTGGGAGTGATGAATGAGGTTGATGAATCTGTTTGTGATGATGTTGCTGAGAGCAAGAATGAGTACTTTTTTTGGCATAGAATCAAGACCATGGTGCGTGAAGGATGAATTACTTTCCACGTCAACCTCTAATTCACTAACACATTCGCACAAACACATCTACAAAATAACACGTTAACACTATTTTCTACCACATCATCAATCCCTTAACTCCGTTTGTTTTTATTTAACGGAATGGACTTTGTTGATGCAAAATTTACGAAGTAAAGACGCATTTGACCCTTTTTTCAAAGGATGGACATAATTGAAAATTTTGAGCAAAACTGCTGACAAAATAAGTCATTAAACCTATAGTTGTTGCTAGGCTGGAGACTGATGGTAGGAGGGTTGTGTCATTGTTCGTTGCAAGGGAGGGAGGGATGAGGTATCGTTGGCTAGTTAGGACTATAGTTGTTGCTAGGGTTCATTGTTAAGGACCACAACTTTATGAGCGTCGTTGGCTGTGGACTGTTGATCAAAGGGTCGTGGCATTAGTTATGGCCCTCCTGTTGAGAGGAGCATCTCTACTACTTGGGTGAAGGGTATCCTCTTGACCATCGTCGAACTCCATTCTTTTATCCATTTGTTATTCTGATGCAGCTTTTGAGAAAGAGAAAGAATATGTAAATGTGTTGTTGAAGTTGATTATTTCATTAAGGTGTGTGAAGAATGGGCTAATAGGTTGGTTTGTCCTTCCTCTCTTTGGACCCATTGATAGGGAATAACATGCTTAAGTAGACAGAAATTAAGCTAATTGACAAAAAAGAAAGGAATTGAAAGATTAAAATGGAAGAGAAAGGAATAAAAGACTTAGGAATGGAGGAATTTCATGCCACTTGGAGGGAGCTTCCAAGATGAGTGGAAGATCGCCACTTGCTATAGCCAAAAAAGATAAGATCTGAAAATTTGGATTAAGTGATAGATGTTATCTCAAAGAAGATTGTAAATGAATGTTAATCTCTCAATTTCCTTGAATGATCAAAGGTTGTGTTACAAAAGGAGAGGTAGGTGTGCTTATGTAGCTTTGGGAGGAGAGGAATGATCAATGATCTAGGAGATGTGGGACTTAGATGCATGGATATGCAGAACCACACGTCCAAGTAAGTCACAAGTCTCAAATTATTCATTCCTACAACTTCCTAAAGGTATATAAACTACCTATCTCTTTAAAAGAATAAAACTAAAGTTAATCAAGAAGTTGCCTTGTGCTAGAAGCTATCTAAATGAGGAAGACTTATTTATTTTTCTTTCTTTTAAGCATCAACTATGTTATGTCCCACATTGCTTGCCCTCTGAAGAAGAGAAGAATATATAAGCTCATCTACAACCAAACTTAAATAAAAGAGACAAAAGCTAGAATAGGCAAAATACAAGTCTAAGAAAACCTATTACTACTCTATTGATTTTTTCATGTTTTTCCCCAATCTATGATCATATCTTTCGTGCAGGTTATGAGTTTGCCACATTTTTACTAACAGGCTTATGGATCAACATGATTGACCCATCTCGTTTTGCCTTCCATGATGATATATGATAAGTAGTGATGTTGATTGTTGGTTGGATATTGATATGATGTTTTGAGTTGAATGATTTTATGTGATTGAGAAACAAATTTAGTATAGACATATTACCTTAGTTAAATTTCCTCATTGATTTTGAAACTAAAAGTTATCTATTGTATTTTGTAAAAGAGATAAAAAAACTAGTTAAAACTATTAAATCAAATTAATATATATGTCAAATTTTTTGAAATTATTAGTTTTAAATGAAAATATTAATTAAATATTCCACAACCACATGCTTCATCAACATCATTTGTCTAAATGATTATGTATTTTTAAAAGAAAATTTCACACCATTCAATTCATTTAATTTTTTATTTAGTTTTCTTCTCATAGTTTAAATAATTTTACTTGTTATTCTATTTATATTATATTCATTTCTTCACTTCTTAATCTAAACAAAGACTAAACAAGAAATATTCCCTTAACTCTATCTCAATTTGTAGATGAAAACTTAGGTATAAATTCGTTATAAATGAAACACAAAATTTAAAACAAAAACATCAGCCTATTATACAACTTAAAAAATATAAAAGTCATACATCACACGAATAAATAAACACAACCCAGGATTAACTGCTACCATTCGGAAGATATCTTCTTCTCTATGGCACCAAGCACTACGTCCACCTGTTCATAATTTAAAACATGCAAACAATGAGACTTAAAGTCTTACTATAAGTTCTCTAAAGACTCTAGGCTCATTCTACTAAAATATTATATATATATATATATATATATATATATATATATATATATATAATTTTTAAAGAAGATGATGGGAACACATTTAAAGTACGAGGAACCTTCATTTCAACTTATATTTTGGATTCCTCTATTTTAAACAAAAATCTGACTCTCTTTCTTAAACAATACCTCAATCAAGTGACTTTAATATTTTTAAAACATTCCATTTTAATGATAATTTTAATAGAATACTAATTCCTTTTAATCTTTTCTCCTACTATATTGTATTAACTTTTACTTTTGAAAAAAAAGAGAGTATACAATCAATGAAAGAGTGATATTATTCAAAAAGTTGTCGTTAGCTCAAGATATATTTGTTGTGTCATTAAATAGTTTAAAAAACTTTAACCCACAATCATTAGTTTCCAAAAAATAACACAAACAACCCAATTATTGCAAAATGTGACAAAGTTATGAAAAGAAGAACTGCCCCTACCACAACGATGATAATAAATAATTTAGTTTAATATTAAAGATTCAATGTTTTTAATATTACATTTCAAAATGTGTATAGTAAAAAAAGAATACCTTCATATAATTGTATAAATAGTATATATTATACTAGGTAAAACATGTGGACGTGTGTTCATTTTTATCTTATGACTATCAAAAATAAAAATTAATTATTTTAATTATTAAAAATGTTTTAGAACTTATAAAAAGTATATTCTTAAAATATAATTATAGAAAATAAATACAAATAAAAAATAATATAATTAATAAAATAATTTATATTAATAGTAAAATTGGTTTAAAGGGTACACTAACAAAGCAGTTACCAAAAGTAGTTTTAGGTATAGATTTATCTTTGAATTAAGTTTTCTAATTTTGCCTGGCTTTCATAAAATACAAAAATATATACTTTAATTATTTACAGTTACGCTCACTAGCATGGTTCCTATTGAAAATAAAAATATTTTTGAAATAATAACTTCAATTTTTAATAGCTGGTAAAAGTTGAAGTTTCCATAGATTAAGTCTTTAAATATAATTATTTTTTAATATTTGAATATAAAGAAAGTTATATTTAGATATTAGAATAATCATGGTCATTTAAATCAGTTTTATATTTCATTTTTATTTTTATTTTCATTTTCAATTCACTTAAATTATTTTATTTTATATTATAGCTATTATTATTTATTATTTACTTACAATTTAAAATAAAAATTATATAAAATCTTGTAAAAGAACAATTGGCATTTTCCATTTTCCAAAGCTTGGAAATTTCTTCATTTTTTTCCACTAACTAGATGATCAAAGCTTTCTGGATCACATTTATTAACTTTCAAGTCATTGTTATCGAACATCAACCAATTAGTAAATATTATTTTCTGCTGCTACTATATATATATATATATATATCACCAATTTTTATTTCACAACTTTTTATCAATTTATATAATATAAATATTTAAAATAATATTAATGTTTTTTTGTTAATTATATCATAAATATTAATTAATTTACATTTTATATATTTATTATGGAGTAGAAATAAAAAATAAAAGGAGAATGTCATTTATTAGAAGTATGACAGACATAAAATTATAACCTCATAAGTGTCTTTTATATATAGAAACATCAAAAGTGAGATAAAAAATGGAAAAGTGTATTTTCTTTTTTCATGAATAAACAAAGGACGCAATTGAAAGCTTCCCAGAAAAAATAGTACAAGATATCCCTCTCCTATGGCCAGATCCAGACTCCACTGGCCATGGCATTCATTGCAGTGAGATATCACATTCTCTACAAAATCATTTTTTATTGTTTGATCAGGCCACTCAGAATATACAAAAATCTCCTTCAACAATTCAACTTATTTGAACCTACACTGTGCAATTTTACCATTTAAAATAATCTCATGTTTTCATTTTACCAAAAACAAAACATATAGGTGGTGACAATTTTTTAATTTTTACAAATTTGTAAACTTCAGTTTTTCATAAATCAATATATGGTATTTATCTTTCAGTTTCACAAATATCCAAGTGTAAAATATTCTCAAAATTTTCAAAATTATCGTTTTTTTAAATTATTTTATTTTAACAGAAGTTTAAGCTTCAATTTCCGATTCTTCAAAAATCAAAGTCTAGAAATTTACAAAAATTTTAAAATTATATTTTGTATTTTATTTGAGTGAAGAATTTAAGTTTCAATTATTCATGTTGAAAGTCTCACATCGACTAGAGATAAGATCAAATTATAACATATAAATGAGATACAAAACTCACCTTACAAGCCGATTTTGTGGGTTGAATTAGACTTAAAAAGTCACTTTATACTCATTTTCTAATAATTCAATAACCGGTCTATACTTTACAACTATTTTTCTCAACCAGATAGTTTTTATTTTCATTATTTTTTTTGTCGATTTTTCTTCTTCTTTTTTCAACCTAATAATCTCTATCAATCATCTCATAAGTGTACGGAATTGGCAGGTGATCTCTCTCTCTTTCAAGTGAGTGAGATTAAGCTTTCATTTAAAATTTATAAGTTATTAATATTGTTTTATTGAACAACTTAAAAAGTTAGCCTTTTAAGAAAACAGAAAGTTATGTTCTCATGAAAAGAAAGTTTAGAAAAATTGGTTAAACACTTCGTACATGCAAAAATTAATTATTAAATATTTGGGACTTATGATAGGGATTCCTCGTCTAACAAATTATATTATGGGCAAATTTACGAGTTTGAATCTTCTTAAAAATCATGTACTTATAGAAAAGTGGTATTACAAATAACATCCTAATAAGGCTAAGAAGCCAAATAAAAAAGTTGTTCGTTATATAGTGCTTTATCGTGTAAAGAAAACATAGACAGACCGACACTAGTGTAAAAAAGACTTTAGATGTCTGTTATTTTGGGTTTTTAACGTCTGATATTTGTCCGACGTCTATATGGGTGACGTTAATGAGACGTCAGACCCTTTAGGTCAGACGTCGGACCTATATAGGTCCGACGTCTATATAGACGTCCGATCCATACAAGTTAGACGTCTCTGAGGTTGCTCCTGACTCATGGTGATTCGAGTTTACAACTTTATATTTTAGTTGAAGAGAATGTATTGTACATTTTTTTTATTGGATGGTTTTAAAAACGTAGTGGAGGGAATTGGAGGAGTACAAATCGCAAGAAATCGCCGTCATAGAACGCTGCCTAAAGACACAAGAATAACTACACCAAAACCCAACGAAAACGCATTTTAATCGGTTCAAATGAAAGATAATGCATCAAAGAGTGATGTAATCGGAGTAAAATTAATTTAAAACGGTGCAAAAGTGAGAAAACGAACCTGAAAAGCGTAACCCGTAGAGAGAAAACGCAACGAAGATGATGAACAATGAGTGCGCGTAACGGCTGTCTCGCGTTCATGGTGTTTTAATGCCAAAATTTACACGTCGGTTCCCCCAATTAACAGACGTCTAAAGTGCTTTAGAAGTCGGAGTGGCG
>JAHCHA010017112.1:2282624-2422274 GCA_027742795.1 Vigna hirtella | reverse complement strand
ATTTAGGGTTTAGACGTCGGATCCCCCAATTAACAGACGTCTAAAGTACTTCAGAAGTCGGAGTGGCGAGATCAGACCTCTAAACGGAGTCAAAAAGTGACTTTTTAAATTTCTGGGTTTAGGGTTTAGATGTCGGTTCCCCCAATTAACAGACGTCTAAAGTGCTTCAGAAGTCGGTTCCCTCATAACAGACGTCTAAATAGAATAAAAAATTATTTTTTTTAACTTTTTCGTTTAGTTTTGGCGTCTATTCGGGGGAGCCGACGTATATGAGTATTTAGACATCGTGTCCTTCCATAACCGACGTCCAAATAGTTGTTTTATTTACGAAAAATGTCAACGGTCATTTTTTACGTTGGATATTCGAAGCTCTTAAAGATCTTTTTTGCACTAGTGCGACCAAAGACGTAAAAGGAAGACTGAGTAGAAGCTATATAACTACTGTGTTCGAGAGTGCATTTCAACTTTGTAAGAACAGTGTTCAAAACTGGTTATATAACAAGATATGTTATTTCACTCAAGAACATTGCTAAACGAATAGCGTGCCATATCGTTTTGTTCATTTCTTTTGATTATGATATATGTAAATTAATTTTCCAACCCCTCAACTTTTTAATTCTAATCTCATACATTTTTCTCATAAAAAAATAACATCTTTTATTCTCATAAAATTCTTTTAATCTAGATTTCTCCAAAATAAAATAAAATCTTATAAGAATTATGTAAGAAACAAGCAAATAGCATTCTCAGACCTAAATAATTAAAAAAGAAAGTTAACAAATATTCCACAAGTATTTAAAAGGGTAGTTGTCAAATCTATTTGTCCAAAGATGCTTTTGGAAATTAAAGATATATACCTTCCTCGTCCAACAACTTATAGTTTTGCTACTGGAGAATCGAAAAAATTAAACTCTACGTGAAAAGTTCGAATAAGAAAAAAAAGACTAATAGAGTGTGTTTAAATAATTAAAATTTATTTTCAGTTATATACAGTTAGTTTATTGACGGAAAAGACTGATCGACTTTAGAAGTAGAAATTAGTTTAGGAATAATTATATATATATGTAAGAGTATGGAAAGAAATATTCTTCAAGAAAATATAGAACAGTTCTTGTTTATATAATTAAAGATTATGATATATTTTCAAAATATATATATATATATATATATATATATATATATATTACTATATAGTATTGTGATAATGAAAAAAAAATTGTATATGTTTTACTTATGGAAATAAAATTGTCAATAAATTCAAATTCATTAACCAATTTTATCGATAAATCTCATAATTTCAATTAACGATGGATATTTTTGTTCCTAACAAATTTATTAATAAAATTCATCAATAAATTAAGTTTTGTATGATCTATGGGTATTTTCGTAATATGGTCAATTCAATTGGTAATTTGTAATTTCTACTACTAATAGATATTTTTGTTGATAAAATGAGCAACAAATTTATAAGTCTGACGGAATGCTTTTTGTATATTAGGAAGTGAATGAAAATAAGAAGAGAAGAAAAGGAGAAATAAGGGGAAGAGGAGGAAGAGATGGAGAATAATGAGAAAGAGTAAAAGGAAGAGGAAGTGTGGGAGAAGGAAGCACAATAGTAGAGTTGGCACAGTGGTGGCACAGTTTGGAGGTGGCGAGATAGTGTAGCGACAACTTGTTGAAAATGGAAACCAGAGATGGAGAAGGAAGAGGAGGAGGAGGAGGAAGAAGAAGAATAGAAGAAGGTTATGGAGGTTGGAACCTTGGGAAACAAAATGCTTCATTATTAAGGATGTTACATCCGATGAGATTCAAATGGCGGCTATGGTGTGCACACAAAGCTAGTGTTAAGGTGGAGTCTTATGATTTTGGATTAAATTATTAAAGGGGTTTGATGTTGAAGCATCACACATGACGAGAATTATTCGTCTACTTCTCACTTAAGAAGTTAAGAGGTCCATATTCAATCTCTAGCTATTAGCAAAAGTGTGATAAGGAGACGAGGGCGGTTAGATCAACACAAAGGTTTGGGTATGTTAATCTTATTTGTTATACGGGTATTGCAGTAGAAGAGATAAAAGATTCATAACGTAGAATCTTCAAAGAGGAAATAAAAGGCATAGAATGTTAATAGTGGTGGTATGTCATGGAATAGGAGATTGAATCTTTCAAGGGAAAACACACATATATGCTTATGGATCTACTTAGAGATCAGAAGGTGGTCAGATGTGATGGGGGCATTCAAAAAGAAAGAATGAATACCAAATGGGAAAAAGAAATATTCAAAGCTAAACTAGTCACTACCAGAAACACTTTAATTACCGAAGGATTTATACCGAGAGCCTTTTGACCGTCGGTACAGGCATGACTTAATGAAATTCGGAATTGGGAATTTCGTCCTCCATTCTCCCAAAATCCATTTTCACGAAAGTAAGCTTCCCCCTTTCTCTTGTTCACTGCTCCACCCTCTCCCCTCTCCCCTCACCGTAATTTGTCTACCTCTCTCGTTCAAAGTTCGAAAGCACCATTGCCATTGTTTCCCACTCGTCCATTACGGTTTCGCCATCGCCATTGACTATTCTCGAGCTCCTCTCCATTCTCCAAAAGCATGTGTGGTTGAAGGACGGAGGCATTGATGTGACGACTTTCATTGTGGACGGTGCTTCTCTTAGGGTTTGTTCACGACGGTCCTTTGACGGCGTGAGAAAGTGCGTTGCTAGGTCAGTGGGTGGTGTCGCAGCGTGGGCAGAGCTTCGAGTTGGCGAGGGAGGCTAATTTAGGGGCTGCGTGATGATTTGGCTCTGTGCGTGAGAAGGGCTTCGCGAGAGAGGCTATCGGAGGTGATAATACACCTAGGGTTGTCCGTGCCTAGAGGTAAGTTATTGCTTCAAATTATGTACCTTGTGGTGGCTGCCCTGTTTGTTAATATTAATTTTTTTCCTTATCTGGTGTTTTAATATTTCTGAACTAGAATTGTTGTATGAGTCTGGAACGAGTGGGTATAATAATATTGATTGAATAGTCGTACAATAATGAAAATAAGTGGGAGTGTTTTGATCAATTCTTGTTTGGGTGTTAACTAAAAAAAATTGGGTTGGAAAGTAAACTCAAGAAGATAATGTTATGTTCGGTGGAAATGAAATTAAGTTGTTGATATTTTGTGTTGATATGAGAGGGTTGTGGAGTTTTGGAAAGGATATATGTGTTGGATGCTCTGTTCGGTTAATAAATCTGATATAGAGAAATAAAGATTAGGAATTCTTGTTGTATGGAATTAATGTATTGGATTGAAAGTGATAGTTTTTGTAAATGTTTCTGGCTAGTCTGGGTTGCCACGATAAGGACCACCTGCAATTAAAGTTGCTCTGCTCCGAACATAGGAAGTGTGAGTTTTGAAAATATCTCCGAATTAGAGAAGATTTTGATGAGTTGGAAAAATGATGAAACCTTTATTGAAATTTATGGGAATGAAAGGTGAATATGCAAAATAGGTAGCATGGTATGTGTGTGGAGGATTGAGTGGAGTGTCAAGCAAAGAGTGAAGGAGCAAGAATGCTTTATGCAGTGGTTGCTGTTGAAAAATGAAGGGTGCAAGTCCATACTAGCGTGACTATTTTTCAAACCCACTCACTTTCCTATGTACTTTTGGAAGGAGTTTACACCATTTTCTAGGTAATTTTAAGTTCATATAAGCAGGTACAAAATAGTTTCTTCTGAGATATTGCTTCCTTTAAAATTAGGTAAGTTCATTGTGGTTTGAATTCTAAGTCTTGGCATCTCCATTGCAGACTTATAGTTGCAGTAAAACTTTCTCTTAAATTTGTTGTTATATTAGATTGTAAATATTGAATACATTTAGTAAATAAATAAGGAAAATTATTATCATGGAGAACAACTCTACGTGAGAAAAATTCAATAATAGAATAATTTTTGTAATTTAAATTATGTATAAATTTTGAAAACTGATTTTAACTATTTTTTTTCTATAGATATTAATAAGAAAAAGTGTTAGGTGTAAGAAAAATTGTGCCAATTATTACCTCACATAAGTTATTATAGAAGTGAGTGATTCATGTGCTCTTTTATATATCACACCTTATATTTGATGAACTTCGTATCTTTATACAAGTGCTTCTCATTCTTTTGTATATTCAATTCTCTCTGTTTAGTGTTCATTCTTGTTTTGAAGCTACTATATCAATATATAATAGAAATTATATAGATATATTTAAGCACATCTTCCTGTGGAACTATATATATAATTTTGTATGAAATAATGTTATTATAGCCAAATTATAAAATTATGGAACAAAATAAGAGAGAAGTTTTTTTGTTATAGAGAACACAGAGGTATGAGATGGGGCTGCACATGATATTCTTGATATGGTACGGTCCAGCAATGAGTAAAGTGTAGATTTGGTGTTGAACCCAAACAACCTTTTTTCTGTATTCTCTACATCTCATATCTTCTGAACACGGGAGAGGTTATTAGTGAGTGTACCATCACTAATACACCCAATTGCTGCAACTTTTTAAACCAGAAACATTTTCAATACATTCAACTCGCCTTTGTAGCATCCATTGGCTCTGTCATTTCATTCTATTTCAACTTTTTTTTTTGTTTTCTTTGTTGTGTCTCACCAATTCGGATTCAAACACATAGGTTGTGTCTCACCATAATTTCTTATTCTTTTTTCATTTGAATTCTGAACTTCAAAACAATATGTAAACACCACATTTCTCAATGTGAAGAGTGTAGAAAATAATTGAATATTAACATATTTGGTGCTATGAATTTGACTACTAAAAACCTTAAAATCTCAAGTAAAGATGTAAAAAATTGGAAATTGTAGTAAAGTAGCCTAAGAATATGTAAATATGAAATCCTAACAAGTTTAAAATATGAAATTTGAAGTAAAAAACAACTGAAATTGGAAAAAATACCTAAAACTCGAAATATGACTACCTAAAACTACCAACTAGAATAGGCTAAAATGCTGGACATGTAAACTTAAGTAGACTATTAATTAGAATTATGAAGAAAATATGTACACAAAAACCATGCTAAAACTAATATCAAATCTTGAAAACTTGCTCTTTATAGGTTGTAGAACAGAGTTGTGCTACTGCAGCATAAATTTTCTGCTATTTTGGTCTTAATGAGGCTAGACAATAAAAAAGGGGCAGTAGTAAGTGAAGATTATGGAATGTGTCAATGAGACCGTAGGTTTCATTTAGTGTTTGTTGAATAAGATAGCCTAAGTATTGTGTAATGCAAATTAAGTGAACATGTTTGCATATGTGTAGCTATGCTAAATGATTGGTGAAACTGAATTAGAAACTCAAGAATCACAAAATGACTATCACACCAATTTTGACAGCAGAGGTAGTTTAAAATGGAGTGTGAAAACACTTATGACAACACTTAAAAGGTACTTTTCTTATTTGTCATGCATGGAATGATACTTATACCATCTAATCATTTATAATATGACACTAAATGACTCTTAAAACACTAAAATGCTTAAAATATCACTGAAATCAGAAAAGGACTAATTGAACCTAAAAGATTGCAAATAAGCTTCTAACAACTATTGAAATTATGCATATGAATGTGAGAATTGGATTTCTTGAATTGTGAATGTGGTCAGGAAGTTTTAATACACTAAAATATGGTATTAAGTAATGTTAACATTCTAACAAGTCTAAACTAGTGAAATGAAGCTAGGAAACTTGTCAAAAACAAAGAATCACCTCAAACTCAAAGTTTGAGTATGTAGAACATAAAAAATTATACTAAAAGAGTGAGAAAGTGGAAATTCACCTAAAGTGGACTAACAATAACTAATGTTAATATCCTAACAACTCTAAAGTAGTGAAATGACACTAGGAAACTACCCAAAAGCAAACAAGTACCTACAACTCAAATTTTGAGTATTAGAACCTAAAAAAGTCTACTAAAAAGGTGAGAAATTTGCAATTCACCTAAAGTAGACTAATTTTAACTAATGCTAATATCCTAATAAGTCTAAATTAGTCAAGTGAAGGTAGGAAACTACTCAAAAGCAAACAAATACCTAAAACTCAAAGTTTGAGTAGTTTCAACCTAAAAAGTTGACTTAAAGGGTGACAAATTTCCAATTCACCTAAAGTACAATAATTTTAAGTAATGTTAACATTCTAACAAGTTTAAAGTAGTGAAATGATGGTAGGAAAGTGGTCATAAGCAAAGAATTCCCTAAAACTCAAAATCACACTACTTAAAACCTTAAAAAGTGTAGTAAAAAGTACCTAATTGAGTAAGCAAATAACAATGGTACTAATATTAATTTTTCATTCTCTTATTGTATCATTCCCTAACATTGCTTTTAATGTTTGAATAGGGAAGAATTTTCTACGAGACTTTCACGGGTTAGATCCGAACATGGGTCAGCTCCTACACCGGATGATGCGACTAATGAGGACGACGACATCCGTAGGACACAGTGCTGGGTCGATGTCGTTGGTGGGAAAAAAAAGGACGAGTGTACGGTGCAGGACAACTTGCTGCAAACTATACAACATCAAGAGGAGGTACTCTGAAGCACCAACCATCTTCTTCCACCACTACTGCTGAAGAGACCAGCGACCGCTTGACACAGCTACTACAACAACGTGACCAGGAAAATAATGAATTGAGAGAAAATTATAGTGACTTAAGAACGGAGTTTACAAACTTCAAGTCCCTGGTCATGAGAGCATTGCCTGCTTCAGACATTCATTCCACTGTCCCTCAGCAGCCCACATCAGTCCAGTCCACACCAGTCCAACCATCTACAGAGCAATAGGATGATGAAGATCATTTTGATGATGACTATATAGATTTTTAGTTTTATTTTGTTAATGAACATAGTTGTTAGAAATTTTTTATGTTACATTAGGATTCTGTTACATTACATTTGCTAGATGAACATGTTGTTTTATGTTTTATGTTTCATTTTGAAATACAAGTTCTTAAATTTCAACAATACAAATGATGTTATTATATTGTTTACTTCATTAATGATTGGATGATTTTGGAATGTATATTATGGAGGTCTGTCTGTGATTTGAAAATGTTATACAGGTCTGTCTGTGATGTGAACATGTTATGCAGGTTTGTGTGGTTTGATCACAAATACAAATATCACTTACTTCGGCTTGAATTCTATCGAAGGCTTTACCGAGGGCCTTTGCCCTTCGGTAGTTACCGAGGGCCTTTGCCCTTCGGTAGTTACCGAGGGCTTTTGCCTTTCGGTAGTTACCGAAGGGCAAAAGCTCTCGGTAAATGTTACCGACAAGAGATTTATCGACGGTATTTTGACCGTCGATAAACCGTCGGTAAAAGGTAATTACCGAGGGCTTATGGCTATTTCCGAGGGATAATGGCCTTCGGTAATGCCCTTGTTTTTTGTAGTGAGTGGCGAAAAGGTTTATGCAAGTAGAGATGATGCATTATACACTAAAGTAGGCAAGATATAAAGCAAGGGTTGTTTTCAACAATTGAAACCGAATTTCCAACCGAGGTATATTAAGATAAGGTAAAAAAAGGATTTTTGGTCTTAGTTATGAACTGAATTAAAAAGGTCCACATTTTGCTTCGGTTAAAAAAACCCAAAGCACTAAACTGAAAATAAAAATAAAAAAATATAAAAATGAGTTTTTGGCAACGGTTCTAAAAATAATCGAAGTCATAGACTCGTCTAATTTAAAATAATTGGATTTTTGCAACAGTTCTGAAAATAACCGAGGCCATAAACCCCTTTGATTTAAAATTATTGGGTTTGTGGCGATGATTATGAAAATAACCAATGTCAAAAGTTTTTTTTTTAAATATTTTTTTTTCTTCTGAAATGATATTAGCTTCGACAATTGCATAAATGGAAGCCAAATATCCTTTTATGTTTCAGTTTCAACTATAACCAAAGCCTAATGTTGGTGTTTTCTTTTAAATATTTTTCTTACTTTTGTTTCATCCTACATTTACAACCTATATATAAAATCCAGCACAAAAGCATAAATAGAATATGATTTCTAATGGAGAAGAATGAACAACAAATATTAATAATGGAGAAATATGGACACCACGTGTTGGAAATAATAATAAGAAATTGAGAGCATGAAAGGTGAGCAACATTGGAGAAAGATGGACGCCATGTTTGAAGAAATATTAACAATTCCACCACAATGCTACAATACTTGGACATAAATATTGACAACATATTAATCTGAGGAACAAACACAAGCACAAAAATACAAAAAAGAAAAACGACGACAATCGTGCTAACCTCGGTGACAAAAACGAACGAAGAGTGACATCGACGAACGAGCAACGAACGCAACATGAAAGCAATAGCAAGGTTCAGAGTAGTGATGGCGACCTAGCATAATAGTGGCCTTCGAGTTCAAAGACAAAGTGAGTAAAGCAGTGGACGGTGACATTGGTTCACAAAGGTAGGAAGAACAAAATTGTGAAGTGGTATCCTGTGTTTCTTTCGCTAATGCAGACATATGACAACGATGCCTAAAGGTTTTTAATAAAATGCAAAATTAAAATTATAAATTTTACTATCAATTTTGAAATTTTCATCAATATTTTGGCCTCGAATGCCCAAAAATTAAAGCAGAAAGCCTATGGCCTCAATTATTTTAACAACCGATGTCATATGACCTTTTCAAAAAAAAACAAAAGAAAAAACAAGTGGTAATTTTAAAATTTTGATCTACCTTTTTACCTCGGTTGTTCAAGGAATTGTTGTAGAAAGTGGATATGATATTGGTTATTTGAATAATCGTTGCGATAGGTCCTATTAAAAAAATAGCAAGAATTTTGAAAAAAATTAGCGCACCTTTATGTCTCGATCCTTGATTAACTGATTCTAAAAGTGGTATATGCTTCGGTTATTTTGCAATCAAGGCCTACAAGTTCACAAAATTTTTAAAAATGTCACAACGCCATTATATGTTTCGGTTTTTTCAAAATCGAGGCATATTACGAGAGTTAATACACCAAATAGGTACTAGTGATGATGAAATCTTCTCAATTGTTGAAAAATACTCTTTAAACAATAAAATTTTGTGTTGATAAAGTCCAAGATTGTAGTAAAAGATATTTTATCATTTCCTGAGGTATATAGAGTCAGGTTACTAATTATGACAATTGTGTTTACATCTTAAAAAAAGAATAAATGAGTATGTTCTTATTGTTGTTATATGTTGAAGATATCCTTATAGCAAGTTAGTATAAAAAAGAGATCAAAGATCTCAAAGAAGAATTAAGCTTAGAGTTTGAAATAAGAGATCATGATTTCATGAGAAAAATACTTAGGATAAATATACAAAGGAATCAAATTGTCAAGGTGTTTCATCAGTCATTAAATATATTTAAAGAATGTTGTTGAGAGGTTTAAGATGCATGTATCTATGTATACACTTTTAGATCACCACATAAAGCTCTTGGTTAACCAGGTTCCTAATTTTGAGGAAGATGAAAACTATTCCATAATGTTAATGGAGTAGGGAGCATCATATATGGAATGGTATGTAGCACATCAGAATTTGTGCATGTTAGCAAGTTCATGGAAGATCCTATATGTGCTCAATGGGAGGCTTTGAATGAAATAATATTGTTTGGAATAGAGCATAAATGTTCACTACAATAAAACTATTAATTAGTGGAGGTTTTCTTTTCTTTTTTTGTAATTTGTGGAGGTTTTTACCAATTTCCAGAGGTTTTCCAAATTTCTACACTTAGAGTCGCTGCAATCAATTTGTGAAAGTTTTTTATGACCCTGGTATCAAAATTATATTGTGGAGATTTTTTGTAGAGGGTGTTAACCTCTTTTCACTAGTAAAAAAAAGGAGATTCAAACTCGCACATTACGCTTCGGATTTATCAAAACCGAAGCGTATCAAAATGCGGTGGCATTCCTGTAATTCTGAACACACTATATGCCTCGGTTCTCACTCACCCGAGGCCTAAAAACCATACTGCTTCGGTTCGTAGATGTAACCGAAGCATATAAGTTTTAAACAATTACAAAACTCTGACTCTTCAGCTGACAACTTTTTGGAGACAGAGATACTGCCTCGGTTAGCACTCAGAACCGAGGCATATATGCCTGCTCTTCCTGCACTTCCTGCCACGTTGCCCTGATGCCACTGACAACTTTTTCGAGACAGAGATATTGCCTCGGTTCACACTCAGAACCGAGGCATATATGCCTGCTCTTCCTGCACTTGCTGCCACGTTGCCCTGCTGCCACTGCCAACTTCAGAGATACTACCTCGGTTAGCACTCAGAACCGAGGCAGTATAGCCTGCTAAAAACTACTCCCTCTGAACATTCTACGTTCTAGTACAATAGGATACTGCCTCGGTTGCTTGAAACCGAGGCCATAGAGGCTTTTCCGCTTCGGGTGGGCGGCTAACCGAGGCATATAGCTGAATTTAATTTGAAAAATTGAATTTACTAAAATGTTTATGCCTCGGTCTTGGATATAGCTGAGGTAGTAGCCTCTTTCTGACTCGGTTATTTGGTTAACCGAGGTATATTAGTAGTTAAAATTCCAGACCCTAGTCTCCTTCACGGGACATTTCTTCTTCTCCTGTTTCGTTGCGGTTCCTCCACCACTGCCTACTTCCCTCGCCGCCGCTCCCACTCCGCGGTCGTCGTGCTTCCATCGGCGCTCTCGCCTTGCTTCCGTTTCTTCTCCTTCTCGTCACCGTGCCTCAACCGTCCACGACTCTGCATCTTCTCTCGCTGTGCGCTGCCTCCGCGACTGATGTTGCTGCCTCCGCTGTAGCCTCCGTCGGTCACACTCCGCCACTGCAGCCGCCACCGGTCACACTCCGCCGCCGTGCCTCAACCGTCCACTTCCATTTCTTTCGCGCATTTCACGGTTGATTCATTATATTTTATTGTGTTTGATTGATAATAAATTTACTGTGTTTGATTGATAATAATTGGTGAGGGATTGATATATTGGCCATAATGCTAGCAATTATATAGTTATTTGATCATAAAATTTTGATATTTGTTTGATAATAATTGTTGTGAGATGATATATTGGTGATAAATAGAATTAGAAATAGAATTATATAGTTATTTGATCATAAAATTTTGATATTTGTTTGATAATTGTTGTTGTGAGATTGATATATTGTTATTTGATGATTACATTGGTATAATGGTTATTGTATTAAATTGGTTGATTTACTGATTAAATAAAGTTTAAGGTTGGAAATCATGAGTTGTTTGCTTCAATATATTGTTTGTTGTTGTGAATTAGCCTTAGTTTCCCGTTTGAGATTCAATACAAAAATTATTTACTATCTCTAGATTTTTTTCAAAAAATGTACTTTTTACAAATGAATAGAGAGGAGATGGTAATAATAATTTATAAGTATTGAGGTCAGGTCATAACCGAAGTCGAAAGGCCACTTACGGCCTCGGTTATGGTCACACCCGAAGCAGAATGTGTTGCGTATGAGAACAAAAAAAAAAGAGTCTACTGCCTCGGTTCAAGCTACAACCGAGGCAGTAGAGTGGGACGTACTGCCTCGGTTCCCTTGAACCGAGGCATAAAGTCCTACGAAAAAAAAATTAAAAAAAACCAAAAATTTTACTGCTTTGAAGAGGAAAGATTCTCTAAAAGCCGGCGGTTTTTTTTTCTCCTTATACAGATGACTCCCCCGTTCGAGCTCGACCCAAACAACGACTAACAGATATGTCCCTAAACTAGAAATAAAAAAAAAGAAGAGGGTCCTTCTTCTTACGTGAATAGAGATTGAGTCCAAAGTTAAAGAAAACCGAGGCAAAATCCTCTCTTTTTATGCCTCGGTTCTCAACCGAGGCCAAAAGTATTAGACTTTTTGCCTCGCCTGAATATGCCTCGGTTCAAAAACCGCTGCCTATAGACAAAAATAACTGTTGTCGTTTCCCCTGACTATACTAGTGTTTATTAGTGACTATTATTTTGTGAAGATTTGAAACCTCCTTTATTTATAATAACCCACCTACATTCATAATTTCTTAATTTAATGAAATCTGCTTTTTATAATAAGAATTAACTAAAATATAAAATTGCAAAATACACAAAAGTTAATTTTATTGATGATTTAAGATAAAGTACATTCATTAACCATTACAATATAAAAATATAACAAAAGTACATCATGTTTAAGAAAAAATAATGTTTACATTCACTGTAGCACTTGGTAAAATCTCCTTTCTAAAACTTTCATGCTTGGTACTTCTTGATTTGGTGTTCCAAGTGGTTTCTTTACTTCCTTGTACTCTTGTAGTAACAAGTCTTTTAATCTACTTAGTATCGAATCCTCTGTTAGACCCATAAATTCTAGAACCAAATAGTCTTATGCTAGATTTGTTTCCATAAATCTTGATAAAATCGTATAATGTTTCATCTTCTCTACATTTGGCTAAGCTATGTATTTTGCATCTGGGTACTTGCAATAAGGAAAAAATAGAAGACTATGTCCTCATCTGAATTCAATAAATGTTGAGTTATCAAACACTACTTATACAGTGAGCAGGTAGTTACATAGTTAAACAACAAAAAAATATACATGTATAAATAAATTATATGATGAAAAGTCTCTCCAAAAAATTAACATAGCATGGTAAATTATTAACTATAATATGTTAAATCTACGATGACAAATAACTAGAAAGAAATATAAATAAATTCAAGAAAATTAATAAAGTGCTCAAATAAAAAAGAAAAGTGGGGTTGGATAGAAAGAATCATTTGATTCATAAGTTAAAGAGTATAGAATTTGCTACAACATAAACATCAAGGCAGAACAAGTTCTCTAGATAAACCAATAAAAGGTCATTAAAATGGAGCAAACTACAACATGTATTTTTAATCAAACAGAAGAAAAATGACAGCATATACCATAAAAATCTTACTTGCCACTAGTCAAGCCCTCACACTATGAATTACTAAGAAAATGCATGAAGAGAGAAAATATAATCAATCTTGACTAACTATATCAATATTGACTCTACTCATTTAGTAGCTTACAATTCAAAAACATCAAAAGCTCCTTATTCTATCATAAACATGTTTTCACAAAAATTAGGAAACATCTAAAATGAGTCCTGCATAATTCAAGAAGTGATGCTCATTTAGAAACAACTTATAGATATTGAAGCAAATGCAGAAGGATAGGTCATGAAAGTACATCCACAAATTATATTAAGTTTTTCTTTAACTGAATGAATGAGCTATGCCTGCAAATCTTGGATTGCTTCCCCAAGAGTAGGACACAAACTAACCAAATAACAATTATAAAAAAAAATATCAGAGTGCATCAAAGAAATTGCAAATATAAGTTTCGGAAACAATAATGAAGTGCACCAAAAGATTATATGCTTTAGAGACATTTACACAATTAATGCATGCTTCAATTTCCAGAATTTGTATTTGCCTACAAAATTTTGGACATATATTAGTCTGTCTTTGTCATTAACTCAACATTACTACACTTTCTCATTCCCAAATAAAGAAAGTATAGGTCAATTACAAAAGATTAAAAAATTAAGCACAAATTGTGCTTGTATTAATACTTCATTGAAGCATAGTCAAATGAATGAAATCTACATAGGAACGAGAATCCATATCAAGTTGTAACCTATAAATTGTCAAGATCCACGAATTATAAAGAAAATACAAGGAAAGAGAAGATATTAAAATTATGGATCAAAACTAGTATTTGTAACTTGTAAGTTTATATTCCAGGATAACAAATTCAATCCGGATTAGATCAATGAATTGGTAACAAAGGGATGTTTCTCACATAACATCCTTAGACGAAGAAACTTGCATTGCCTCCTGTATAGGTATAACATTGGCTAAGACAACTTCAGAAACTGCATTAGGACCTGGTTTAGCAAACTCACTACCATTAACCTTAAGGATCACATCTCCAGCAAGCAACCTAATCACACAAATTTCTTCTAATTTTAGTTCACTCCATAAATGAATAGTCCAAAAAAATTTGGCTTAACAAATTAGAAAATGATAAAATTAAACAATAAAACAAAATTTCAACAAATTAACCTAACCAAAAGCATAATCATAAATTATGTAGATGAAAAAGATACTAACCTTTGTTCAGAACCACAATTGTTGAGATGAATGGAGCAACACGTTTGAGAAAATAAAACAACTTGTACTAGGGCAACCCATGACCGAGAGAAGGTGTGAGAGATGAAGAGTACTAAACAATCAAAATTGATAAAATGAGAAAGATGACCGATGAACTTACTAAAGTTCAACCCAACGATGAGGAAAAGGTCAAATTGTAGCCACTGTGGAATTGAGGATATAAATAGCGAGGAGAAGGTGGAAATGAAAGAAACAAGAAAGGAACACAATGAAATATTTGAGAAACACAGTGACAAATGAAAGGAGGAAGAAAAACCAGAGTCTTCGAACTCACAACGCAATGACGAGATTGGCAAATTTGGGAGGGATGAAGGGAGGGAGAAATTGATGTGATGAATGGAGGAAGGAAAAATTGGATAATATACAAACCCCAAATGCACTGGTCAAGAGATTATGAGGATTTTTATAACTTCCATAAAATAACCTCCACTATATAACAATATTTTTTAGTGACTCAAAGTGGATAAGCTACAAAAGACTTTATAGATCGAGACTATGCAAGTAATGTTGATACTAGAATGTCAATTTTTGGGTATGCCTTCTCACTATACAACAATTGGTAGAAAACTTAGTTTCCAAGTAGTGATGACTTTTCTACTGTCCAAAACGCTCACAAAATGGGTGAAAAAGGCTATGTTGTTGAAGGAAATGATAATATAATATTTTGTATACTGTGTAATTATCCCTTGTGATAGTCAAAGTATTTAGCTGATCAAATTTATCAAAGAGAACTAAACACGTTGATGATAGATGGCACTTTGTAAGACACATTGTTAAACCTAAGAAGATTAAAACTACTAAAGGTGACTTCAAATTGTGTCTAAAGTCTTTGTCAATATCAATATTCAAATTTTGTTTGGACTGTGTTTCGGTATGGATGTTTTCCGGTGTGTCTTTGTTCCTTCTAAATGTCTGGGACGCTCGCTTCTCCTCAATTGTTGTTGTTCACGCTCCTTCAGCTCGTAGCGCTCGTCTACTTTCACCAACAGAGGGGGGAGGTACCTACGAAGATACTCCGACGCTCAAGTCAGACGTGAGTTATGGAGTCTCAGCTCTCAAGAAAGTGATTATATTATCACTGTAGAATATTATCTAGAGTCCATCTGACGTAAGTGAAACCTACCTGGCGTTTGACTCTGTCATTATATTTATAAGTGTAAAATAAAAACAACCTTACCTGGAAATCTGGTTAGTTACTCATAAATATCTTAACCGCTTAAAATATCTAAGATATTTTATCCAATAAATACATAATGCCCCCCAAGTTCGAGTTAACCGTTCGGTTTTATGGACGGGTTAACTATAGGACTTGTGAGTTTGAGGGAGGCTGTATTCGCTGTGTTAGGGAGCGTGTTTTCGGTCGTTGCTCATCTGTGGACTGAACGACGGGCTTTATGGGTTTTCTCTTTGCCATAGGCCGAGCGGTTGAACGTTTTAACACCTGAGGCCAAGGATGACCAGCGGTGGAGGTCGAAGGACCAAAAACATGTGAGGCCGAACGACCAAAAGCTGGAAAGCTTGAGGCCGCAAAAGGCCGAACGGTTGAATGTTTGAACACATGAGGCCATGTATGGCCGAGCGGTAGAGGCCGAGTGGCCATTGATGGCCGAACGGTGGAGCCAAAGGGCGAATACCTTTGAGGCCGAACGGTTGACTGCTTGAACACTTGAGGCCATGGATGGCCGAGCAGTTGAAGCCAAAGGGCGAATACCTTTGAGGTCGAACGGCCGAATGCTTGAACACTTGAGGCCCCGAAAGGCCGAACGATTGAGGCCGAAGGATCGACAACATGTGAGGCTGAACGGCCGAGTGCTGGAACGCTTGTGGCCACAAATGGCCGAGCGGTAGAGGCCGAAAGGCCGAACATCAGTGAGGCCGAATGGCCGAATGCTGGAACGCTTGTGGCCACGGATGGTCGAGCGGTAGAGGCCGAAGGGCCAAGTACCTGCCAGGTTCCATAATAGGTAGATTGACTTTATGCTGGCGTGCGTCAGGTGTTCTTGGGCGAACATAACCTAGACTAAGGGATGGTCCCCTAGGTTTAATGTTTTGGGTGTTCTAGGGCGAACATCTACCAGAGGGAGTGTATCCCGTTATTCAATGTGTCTGGGTGTTCTAGGGCGAACATCTACCAGAGGGAGTGTATCCTTATTCGTAATAAGTTGGGTGTTCTAGGGTGAACATATACCAAGTCTTGGAGTGTTTCCTTGGTTGAGTGCCTAAGCACAAACGGTTATTCGGCGTCCGTTCTTGTAATTTGTATGCAAGATGTGATTATCTACAAATTGATATGAAAATAGAGTGTGTTATACGACCGATCGGCCGAGCAAGTAAGACCGTTCGATCTTCAGTTGATTGTCTCTTGTGACCTGTAAGATACATAATATCAAAAATATAGGTGAGACCGTCCGGTCGAGATGTAACTGCTTTAGAGTCTTGTGACCTTTCGGGGAGACAGTAGCTAAATAAGAGTTGAGGCATTTGGTTGAGAATCAACTTGGCTCTTAGAGCTCTTGGTTCGTCCAAAGCCCTTCGGGAATAAGGTATTGTTGCTATGTTCGGCTTGCAATGCTATGCAGTCGTGATTTGTTGGTGTTCTATTGTCGTGCTGATGAGAGGGTTGCAGCTGACTTAAGGTATAAAAAATCCTGCTGATTCTGCTATGTGGAAATATTCAAAGCTTGGGAGGCCATTTTGTCGTGCATATACCTTATAAAGAAAAGAAGATTAGAGTGGTTGCTCGTGAAACCAGTGAAGAGCTACGTGCAATCACGGCTGATCCAGCTGACGCATTTGATGTAGGAGCAATCCTGTCGATTGCTAAGATTCAACTATGCAGAGAATGGGAGGCTTCTCGTCTTTAAACTTTGCACTGGATGTCGACCAGTAGGTTCAGTGTCAACGCATTAATGTCATTTATGATATTGCATCTTCCTGGAGAACCCGTGCTTGATTTACGCTGAAGGTTTCCTTCCTCCACGAGTTGTGCCGATAGGGAACCTCCGCTGATAGTGAAGTAGCATGGATAGAGAAATTATATGATGAATTAATGATTTATCCCAACATGCCAGCAGAGTTTTCAAAATTCACCCATCAACCACAATTACCACTGGCTTTCCCGAGAACTTTCTAGAGTCTCCCAACGGGTTTCACTGATGAAGAGGTTGAGGAGTTGACGGTGAGGGCTCTAATGAAAACCCTCGTCAGCGATGACGGAGACCCGTCGCAGGTGTCGGCGATTTTCTCACATGCGACAGACGCTCCCGATGGTGCCATTGACGGCGGGGTAAATCAATCTTCAGCAGCAACGGAGTCACCGGATTCCTTGAGGATGCAACGGTGTCGGCGAGAGTGGCAGCCGCCTGGTTCTGGTTGAAGACAAGGTATAGCACCATCGGCTATGCCGCCCAAGAGAACCCTGGCGGCGATGAGGCGGCGAGGGGCGTGAGAAGCATGGATTACCGGCTCACAATCTTGTTGTTCAGAGGGGTGCTAGCGGTGGCATTAATGGTTGTCATGCCTGCCCAAGATTGATGATGGAAGTTGGGTTTCTTAGGTGGATGACGCGGATGCAAAACCTAACGGCACGGAGGCAGAATTAAACAGCGCGGTGGATGCTGAGAGTGTTGCGGACGATGCGAAGGCAGAACCGAAAGGCGCGGTGGATGCCGCGAGTGCTGCGGATGACGTGGAGGTAGAACCGAAAGGTGCGGTGGATGCCGCGAGTGCTGCGGACGACGTGGAGCTGGAATAGTCGTATGGGGACTGTTGCGCCTTGGTGCTCGCAACAGGAGTGGTCGTCGCGTAGGTGGCGGCTGAAGCAGCCATGGTGGCGGAAGAAGGGGAGAAACTCGCCAGAGGCGCCATTCGGTCTGGTGATGACGGTGGAGATGCCGTCGTTACTGAGAAGCGGGCTGGTGAGCCATTGCTGTTGACATAGCGAATGATTCCCTTTCCGGTGAGGGTGGTTTTGGTGAGATTAGCGTGATTTGGGAATTTAGGACTTTTGTTTGCAGGATTGTGCGATAGTGGAGACGATGGGGATGAACTAATGGTGCCCTAGTGACAGCGGTGCCTGGTGGCGCGACGGAGGCTGATGGATAGACCCGATTTGGGGGTTTTCTCTACGCTGGGTCTGACCCGCAAAGAGGCGCGATTTCACAGAGGTGCTCACGGTGGCGTCAATGGCTCACAGAGGAGAATCCTAGTGGCGATGCGGCGGCTTCATCTTGTTGGAGTAGCCTTATCCGAAGAAGTGATTCGTCGAGGCCAAGCGCTCCTCTTGTGGCATCTGCGGGATGACACTCAGTCTCACGGTGGACGCCAAAATGTTTCGGTATGGATGTTTTTCGGTGTGTCTTTGTTGCTTCTAAATGTCTAGGACGCTCGCTTCTCCTCAATTGTTGTCGTTCGCGCTCCTTCAGCTCGTAGCGCTCGTCTACTTTCACCAACAGAGGGGGGAGGTACCTGCGAAGATACTCCAACGCTCAAGTCAGACGTGAGTTATGGAGCCTCAGCTCTCAAGAAAGTGATTATATTATCACTGTAGAATATTATCTAGAGTCCATCTGACGTAAGTGAAACCTACCTGGCGTTTGACTCTATCATTATATTTATAAGTGTAAAATAAAAACAACCTTACGTAGAAATCTGGTTAGTTACTCATAAATATCTTAACCGTTTAAAATATCTAAGATATTTTATCCAATAAATATTTTATTATACAGAATGAATTAAGTTTATCTTTAATAATAAAATAAGATTATGTGGAACTCTTTTATTATTTAGAGTTAAAAGAAAGAATTATAATATATTGATTCTAATGATGGTCGTCTCGGTAAAAATACAAACATCTAAGTTTATTTGAACAAGTTTACATCTAATATATATTATTAGATGTACTTTATCTTTAACTATTTTAGTAGTCTTTTATTATTATATTTATTAGTTATATGTAGAAAGAAAATTTTATGAATATTTAATGCGTACTTTATATACAGAGCGTATAACTATTTTTTTATTATTATTATTCTTGTATTTTTTTTATTGCTATTAATGAATGAGTCCGACAACATCTAAGTTTTTCTTTAATGCATATGAATCCCTTCAACTAAGGGCATACGTTTTATTAATGCATATGCATTCTTTAGAGTGACATTAGAAGTTTCCTTATCCAACCATCAAGATACTTTCAATTTCATTTCACCATTCAAACAATTTAAAGAGGCGGAACAAAGAAATAATAAAACACAACGTGGACCTGAAAGCAAGGGTAGACACAAGGATGCAATGTTGGTAGTGGTGGTTGTTTATATAAATTTATTTCTTACAAACTTGTTTAATTCTCATCATTGCTCCTAATTTGTAATAGTAATTTTAGGTTTCAACCATGTCATATAATGATGTTGATAATTAAAATAAGGTAACTAACTATGTTTATAATAACATATAATACATCTTGTTATTTCGGAACTAAGCAATAATGCGAGAAAAGCATTCAATTCGGCTTTTAATGATTTGAAACTTAATTTTTTACTCATAATTGTTGACACGTTAATTGTTACATTTTGAAAAAATAAACCTATGTTAATATCATCATTCAATCATTGCCAACTTTTTTACTTTGTGTCCAGATGAAAGGAGCAACAATTTTCCACACTCTTCAAGCAATTTTTATATTATATTTATATATTTTAATTACAAAAATAATTATTCAACAAACCTTCGTATCTATCAATCTTTGACAGAATACAGTACACACGATAGATTATTGAAAATAAAAAGGGTCCCAGAATTAAAATACTGTCGGCTCTTTAGAATTATTGAACTCAAACTCGTCCACCACTACTAAAATAAAATTTGATATTCATGTTGCCTACCTAATTATACCTTAATCCAAAACAAATATTTTACATTTGTCATGTTTCCTAAATAAAATATTATTTGCTCTTATAAAATGTTTCGACATATATACTTTACGGAAATTTAATATTGGTGTTGCTACATAGTCATATCTTAGTCTAAAACAAAATCTATTACATTAGTTATGTTTCTTAAAAATTAGTAAAGCAAGATTGAATTATTTTCTCAAAAAAATAATTATACACATATACTTTATGACTTGAAGGTCTATGATTAAGACAAGGAAAAAAAGAAAGTAGATAGGAATGAAACTCTTATTTATTTTTGTGTCACCTAATTTAATATTGAGTTATTATTTAAGTTTTCTAACATTATTTGCATTTATAATTTCATTTTATTATTTGTATCGTTGTAATCGTATCACTTAGGTTCTATTTGTTTAAAAGTAATTTAGGGTGTGTTCTTTTGGGGTTATTTGGGGGAGATGATTTGAATGGATTTGAGTTAGAGCTGTCAAAACGGGCCACCCGACCCGACCCGACCCGGCCCACCACGGGTTGGTCACTTAGTGAGCCAACCCAACCCGGCTCATTTATTAACGAGCCAGAAAAATTCGAACCCGGCTCGACCTACCACGGGTTGGTGGGTAAACGGGTTGGCTCACTGGCTCACTTAATTACAATTTTTTTTAAATAAAAAAAATTACAAACTTTCTATAATACAAATCTAAACAAAATTCACTTCCAGCATAGGTGTTTAATTAATTTTGAAAATAAGAAACTTAAATAATTTTTTAAGCAAAAACAAAATAATAAATATTTTTTTATAAAATTAAAATTAATTTTTAATAAAATAAAATTAGGTAGGTGGGTTGGTGGGCCAACCCGGTCCACCACGGGTTCAACCCGCATGAGCCGGGTTTAAGCGAGCCGGGTTGAAATCTGACCTGCATAAAAAAAATACAATTTTTTCTAACTCAACCCGACTCAAACCCGTTTTGAGCCGGGTTGGCTCGCGGGTTGTGACCCATTTTGACAGCTCTAATTTGAGTGGATTTGAGGGTAATTTTTTTTGTTGTTTTTTTGAGTGGATTTGTGGTTAATTGAGAGTGGATTTGGAAGTAAAGTTTGTGAGAATTAGTATAGGATTTGATTGATGTGATAGGTTTTAAAAATTAGTTTAATTGGTAAAAAATAAAGATGACCAAATTTCCCCTACTTATAAAAGTATTATAAAATGTTATTTTGTAATGTTATATTTAATTGTAAAAATGTTTATAAAGAGAAAAAAATTATGAATAATTGTTAAAATTAATGTTTAAAAATTATAAAAGTTATAATGTAGTCAAATGAATGTATTTTAAAATGTATAATTAAATTGTAATATAATTTAGTAGGAAGTGATATCAATTTATTTGTCACGCATGTGAGAATGATTAACATTAATCAAACAACCACAATTAAGTAGCAAGTTATAATATCACACGACCTAAAAAAAAGTTGCAAGAATTCAACACACAAATATTTTTTTAATAGTTCATCATGACGTTGATTCAGCAAGGTATCGTTGCAATGCATTGAAACGATATTGTATTGGCATCCCTATTAGACGTCTTGTATGAGATGGATGCGAAGATAAAAAATCGAAGCACTGTCTGATTAAATCATGGTCTTCAATGTTCATAGTCCGTAACAAGTTTTCAATTTCTTCTGTGGTTGGATTAGATGATTGAATCGTAGCATTTACCAGGGTGATTCGACGCTCCATGGCCTGTGCATGTCGTTCAAGAACAGCAGACAGTCTTGTTGATAGATTAATTTGTTTTTGCACTTCATCAACGATTCGAGAGTCCATCTAATTTGCAGATCAGAAAGTACATAATAAAAAAAACTACCAATCCAGATGTTTCAAAGTCACATACAAAGAAATTTAAGACTATTGAAGTCGTGTAATACATTATCGGAAATATAATGAACTTAATCATCTAAATGGTGAAGAATCGAGTTCACATTTGGTTGAGGTGAGCAAATTGGCAGTTCATGTCTAGGGAAAGGTTTGCCAAGTTATCTTCAATACGTTGAACCCGCACCTGCATTTGTTCCATTCCCTGCATTCTGTGTCTCAAGTCTTGTACTCCTTCCCACATTTGAGTGATCATGTTAGCATTTGATAGAGGTGGAGGAGGTTGCACAGGATTTTGATGAGGGTCTGGTTGGTCTTCTTCTTCATCATCATCCAGATCGTGTTGCCAAACACCGTTGACATAAACAATTTTCATCCTCTTCAAAGAATTGATAGAAAAGTGATGTCGGGACCCTATTTGAGTGCTGGCATCGGTTGAGACGTCAACTCCACAATATTGCATGATCTGTGTGATAAGGACACCGTATGGAAGGGGTGTGTCACTGGCCTTGCATTTAAGCATATGCTGCATGATGTGATGAGGCCAATTGATTGCTATATTATTTTTAAGCACCCATATCATAAAAATATCTTCGTGCAATAACCTAGCAAAATTCCCCGGTCGTGGAGTCAACATATGCACAATAATATAATGCAGAAGCCTATCATTGATATTCAAACAACCAACCGTTAAAACACCTTGACCACCCTGCAAATCTGGTATAACCATAGTAGCTAATGCCATGTCGCGGTCATATGGAAAGTCCTCTGGGATATTTGAATAACACAATTTTTGACCGTCGTACTTCAAGTTAGCTACATTCAACCAATCAGCAGGTTTGAATCTAATTTTTCTCTTGTTTACCTCACTGAGCAAATATCCATTTCCATATATCTTTAGATTTGAATAAAATACTTTGATTAAATCCGGATAGTAGGGTCCCTGTAATGTCAAAAATTGGCTCAACCCTTGAAATAGAAGATGGTGTTGGAAAAATAACCCTGAACCGGTGAATGAATCAAAATTCATTATCTTGGGAGCAACTATACTCCTTGTATAGAAATCAGCTGCATAGTTTTCCATTTGATGAGTGTGAGTGAAAAAACGACGCTGATCTAATTGTTCCTCTACAGATGGTCTTACATGGGGTGCATCTTCTGCCTCAGTGACAGTTTCTTTTCCCTTACGGCTTTTTCTTGGCCTTTTTGTTGATGATGAGGCCATCTGACAATTTCTTCAACAAATCATTTCATTAAAACAACAACAAAGTATATCATAAGATATTACTTATATTTAATAACAACAACAAATAAGAACACATAAGAACAGATCATTACATCGTAACCATTAACATAACTTAAAAATGACATATGGATAGAAATATAATAATTCATGATTAAATCACTGATACAGAATTTCATATAATACTAATACATGTAAGTCAGATATGAAGATTCCTAACAGTCACCGCCCGATATCATTTTACATAATTTATTCCACCGCTTTTGTGGTGGCAGTCCCATCAACCTCTTCGTACATGTGGGGTTTCCACATAAGAAATCATAGCATTGCTCTAGCAAATTTTCATTAGCAATGTTCATAGCACTCAACATTTCGTAAATGTCTGCCTCTGTATATGTGTAATTCGGGGTGCGTCGAAGGATCTCGGTTTGGGAACGTAGTATTTCATTTTTGTCCTCCATTGCTGACACTTAACGCACGGCTGCATCAAAAATTACACCAAAATGTACATTTGATGAGCTTAGGACATTTGCGAATCCATCCAGGCTAGTCGCTAACTTATCAAACTGAGAATCAATGACATCGACCATAGGTGCCTTCCTTTTCGAGCCTCGTGAGGATGAAGTTCCACCGGATGGGACGGAAGGCACTGATTGAGTCTGTCCTGGACTATATTCATCGACAGATGGCGGAGGTGATGGTGGAGTTGGGTCTCTATACCCCGCCCACTGAGGCTGTTCTGGGATGTACTCAACATTTTGATTCAAATCAACACTGACACAAGGACCAACCCGCTGTCGACGTGCTTGACGAGCAGTCCGAACACCACTCCTAGTAGCTCGATCAGCTGCCCATAACTCGACCATTAAATCGTAATGTTTTATACTATTAACTCTTCACTTTGCCGCAGCTGGCATCGATTGATTAAAAATTACAAAAAAAAAATGCTTTATATTATGTATAATAAAGAGTCCAGAAAATGTTAGTATTTTTATAAATACCTGAATCAGGTCCATCCAAACTTCGTCCTCAGCATTAAATGTCATACTAACCGGGTTCCACGCAAATCCACTCAATCCAGAAAATAATTCATGTACCTCACGCCATTTATCTTTCAACACTTTCTGACGATTTTTAACATTATTTTTTGTGATGGCCACATACCCAGCGCTATGCAGATGATCAACTATGTTACTATATGATTGGGATGTCCAGCTTTCGTCAACCCTATTACCGATTCGTGATTCCTCAATCATGGAGTGAAGATAACGTGCGTCCATGTCCTCTGTCCACTTCATAAACTCTCTAGTAGGAGCAGAGGACTGAATGGCGGTTGCCTTACCTCTGTTCATTTTTATACCTATTTCATTAACAAAAATGTGATAAGAAGTTAATAATAAATCATCCTTAATATAATGTTCTTGTCATACACATAACATTAAATAGTCATACAACACAATAAAATACAATAACTACGAGTTTTGATAATCTCGCCACATATGATCGGCAATGGAATCCCTGATATTACTACCAATCCTATGGTCCTCTTCTCTAACTTGAGTTGATGACACATTATGGTCTTCCCTTTCATTCAACTCGTTATCAACTTCATCAAGTAGTGAGTCATCGTTATCCACGCCTCGAAGAAAGTTGTGTAAGATACAACAAGCTAGTATGATGTCTGTCATTGTCTCCAGTCCATAATGTGGTTCAGTGTCACTTGCAATGATAGGGAATCGTTTCTTCAACACACCAAAAGTTCTTTCAATAACATTTCTCAACGATGAATGACGATGATTAAACAACTCTCGTGCATTTTGTGGTCCTCTGCATGTAAATTCTTTAAGGTGATATCTTACGCCTCTATATGGAGTCAACACTGTGCTTTTCAACATGAATCCTGCATCACCGAGGTAGTATTTTCCTACAATTTTGCACATACAAAAGTAATTAGTCACTAGTAAATAACATCTTGGACATCTAAATGTGTACACTAACCTTCAGGGATATGTAACGGATCATCTCGATGAAGAGCATTTTTTAAAATTCTTGAATCAGATGCAGTGCCTTCCCACCCAGCAAGAACGTATGTGAATTTCATGTCAAAATCACACGCCGCAAACACATTTTGTGTTGGCCAGTCTTTTCTTCCTCGAAATCTCTGAGCATCACATCTTAGCACATTTACACGAACATGAGTTCCGTCTATAGCCCCTAAACAATCCTGACCATACAAATCGCTATTCATGATAAAACTCAAAAATTCTTAGGATCGTTTGATCACAACATCTACAGATATGATGGAATAAGTACCTTAAAGTACGGGTAAAATCGATTGTTGCTCAAGACATATGGATGAACCTCATTTGCAGACGGTTGAATTAGAAATTCAGATTCCAAACTTAAGATAGCATCTAAGACATTGTGAAAGTGTCTACTAACCGTCGAACCGGATCGATGAAAGAAAAAAGCAACACTTCGATTCTTAACATTATGACCAATTATATGAAGAAATTGAGCAAGTTGTTGCTCCACTGTAGACCGAATCACGTCCCTAACCAACCCAATTGATCTTACTCTCTCACAAAGAATAATAAATGCCTCTGGACCCATTCTAATAATGTCGCGACACCGATTAGTATGCACAAGATATGACATTAATTGCTCCCTACGACGGTCTCTGTCTGGTAGGTAATTGCTTACACTACTCGAATCAGTCGAGTACATATGCAAGATACTCAACGTGTGTGCAACAATGCATAACATTGTTAGTGTAGCCAATGAAGTGGTTATTTGTAATTGTTGACGTATCATTGCTATAATATTGAAGTCTACACCAACCACATCATCATCTAAATCTTCACGGTCCAAAAATGATAAATCTATTTCTCCTTCCATCTAGATTTACTTAACAAAATACATAGTCATTAACAACTTTATACATACATAAAACTAAAATCATCAACATCATTGAATTCATGTACTCAACAAATCATATCCTATTTAACAATATTTATACATTCATATAATAATTAATCAAAAAACATTATATTTATTCAGTAAATAAACCACATTAATACATAATAACAACAGATCATAATATGTATCATACCTATTCAAGAAAGTTGTCAAGCTTTGAAGGAAGATTTCAAGGAAGACTTCAGCCAAGATTGAATACGTCTTCAGAGTAAGATCCGAAGAAGATAGTACTTTCAGGTGTCAATATTGAAATAAAATGAGTGGATAATCCAAATGCAACCTGTTAAATAAAGGACATCAATATCTTATATCATATAATGGTTAAGATAAATTACAAAATTTTGTCTTACATTTACTTTGAACTCAGTCTATCCACTGTTTTAACACAACAAATTACGAAACTTAACCACGTATTGGTACCCAAATTATCAACAGACACCCACCAAGCTTTTTCCACCTAAAATATGATCTTCAATACAATAACACGAAGTTAATTAGTACGCTACACATCTTTCCAGCAATAAGAACATTGTCTTTAACACAACTACTAAAAACCAAAACGACACAATCAACAGGTTTTTATCCCTCACTTTTTCTCCTTCGTGAGCCTCTCTGCTATGATGTCACCTTTTCACAAACTACTTTGGGAAGTAAGAAGTTGTTTGTTGGACTGGTTTATGAAGGACAACTCTTGCTTTTCTGCATTCAATTTAAAAAACAACAAACATCTACACTGCACAGAGTTTGCTCCAAACCTTGATATTTTCAATAATTTTCTGCCAAAGAAAATTCACACAGCAAGTCGTAAAATTGTCAAGGGCATCTTCATCTGCAGCAATGCTTACACCTATAAAATATTCTTCTCTTTTTCACTCAATCTGAAGTGCAATTAATTACGACCACAAACTTATAAACATGTACTCCAACACCACTGTCTCTCAAGAAAAATTAAATAAACACAAATAAAATGGCTATTTATACCAATAAATGTGATCAAATTCGTCGTTGGAAAATCATCACCACAACAAACTTGGGCAACCTTTCTGTAATACTTCTGCACATCTGGTGTTGTTGTGGCTAGGGAAACTGTCAAACAACAACCTTAAAATTCAGCAAACTTATTAAAAAAATGGAATGGGTGTGTTCTGTGCACATGTGAATCACTAACATTCTCTGTACCTTACCAAATCAAGCACCTCCGTAGCTTACCAATACCTCACCAAATGCATCTTCAGCTTACATAAACCTGCAACACAAATAATTGGTTAAGCTGAATTCAAAAAATACTATATTCTTTAACAGCCTATTACTCTCGGCCTCCTACTGTGCATCTACATCTCTCTCATCTCCCTCCTCCCCTTCTTCGCTGCGTATGAGTATGCCTCCATTGGTAGTGCTCGGACCCCACCTCCATGATGTGCGTCGTACTCGTCAACCCCATAGCCACCAACGCTGTCATGCAGCAAGGTTAAGTCGCTGCAGATTTTCAACGTTGCACCTATCCAAGTGCAAATAATACAGACACCAAATCCTCGCCAACCGGAGACGACGCCACAACAACGGTCTGACCAGACGCCTGAACCGGAAAACTTAGGTGATGTTGAACCTTTAACCGGTTACGGGAAGTGTAACCGAATACGCATCCATTTGCCAAACACCATTGAAGCTTTAACCGGTTACGGGGATGTGTAACCGAATACGCTTCCGTCTTCTACAATGAGTAACCGGTTACGCCACTTGTAACCGATTACGTGCGAGCAATGCATAGTCTGGAGACCCTCTTCTTCGAACTGAATACATGGCTTCTTCCATAACTTCTTCAACCACTGCTCCTTCCTTCATTTTTCATCTTCATCCGCTTCCTCATCATGAACAACAACCTTCTTGCTCCTCCAACTCTCTTCCTCTTCAACTACATGACACAACTTCTACCTGCAACAACCACAACAAAATCCAAAACAAACATTACCTATATCTACTCCACAGGTGCTCACTCTGAAGGCACTACTTCACCACACACACTCGCGAAAAGTTGCTTTCCAGTTCCGTATCTTCAAAGTTCGATGTCTCTCTATGTAAACACACACATCACTTAATACACACACCAAACTTATCCACCAACCAGCTTCTTATTAATGGTGTGGATGGTGAAAGCATTGTAATATAATTCAAACATCTTTCCCACGATACTCTCCTATGCAGTACATGGCAGTGAATGGTTCTGTCAAGTAGGGAATCTGGCCACTGCAAATGGGCTGCAAAAGCACTCTCAAAAGGAAAGAAACGCATGCCTGCACACTGGGTCATCACATGGACATCCACAATCCACTGTATTCATCAAAGCGTACATAGCTTATTTCTCGTCAAACAACAGTGATTGAGATGATACTTTTGTTTATTTTATTATGCTTGGAATCGGTTAATTATAAATGAGAATCGAATAACGAAATAAGCACGTTAATATATTTGGAAAGACGTATGGAAGAATTCGTACTTCTAGTTATAGGGGGCATATAAGTCTTTGTCTCCTAAATCAGCGCAAATCGTCGCACTTTTGGCGAGATGAAATGCATAGTGTTTTTTCGAAAATCCTCCCTTTCCCGTCGTCGCAAATCGGCGCAAATCATGCCATGAGAACACTCCTACTTTTACAAATCCATCCTTTCCAATATACGTAAACAGTTAATTCCCTTCAAGGAACACACCCTTACTGTTGAAAAGAATTAACGAAAAGAGATTGACAATTCAAAGTATTTGCAAGTAAAAGAAGGCAACAATTTAAAGTGATTTGCGAGACATCTATTTTTTTGAATCACGGATGGTATGCAAATATTTGAACTGATTTTAATTAAATCTCATTTTTACTTTTGCACAATTTTAATAATTTCAACTTTCATACACAAAACATTATAATAAGTATATAGTGGAATTCAGTTTTAGTTTCGTTAATAATAATAATAATAATATTGGAATAAAAATAATCATAGATAATAAAATAATAATTTTGAATTTTTGACATTTCAGTTTTTAATTTTAATTGTTTATATTTTGATATTTTTTATGTTTCAAACAATATCTAAGCAAAATATTTTTTTATTAGATATGAATTATGTTTGAAAAGATATATTTTAAACATTATTATTTGATTTTACTTAAATATAAATTTATTTTATTTTCAAAATTAATTTAAATTTTTTTCTTCTTTATAATATTTTTTACAAAATAAATATATTATTAATAGATATCACTTATATTACTTTTATTATTAAGGGTATTTTGATAATGTTTATTATAAATTAAAACATTTTTTTTATCTTATATCTGTCAAATCTTCCATCAACTTTTACAAATTTTACTTTCCAATTCACTCTTAATCATTTCTAAATTCTTTAAAAAAAACAACATTAAATTTGCTCTCAAATCCACATGCTTTCTCTCCCTCGTATCCATCTCTTAAACACACCCTTAATGATATTTTTGTTGTCTTAAACATGCTTTTTTTTATATAAATTTAAAACCAACAATTAAAATATATTTAAAAGTTAACTTTATTATTGAAGTGTGTTTTAGTAATAAATTTACTAAATTATTAATTTCAACACTAAACTAGCATTTATCTTATTAAATTCAATCACTAATTTAATTTTATTAGTTAAATTTATAAATTTATTTATAAGTAGTTATTCTAATAATCATTTAGGTTGATAATACTTATTCTAACTATTATATGTTAATAAATTAATTTTCAAATATTACATTTAAATTTATTGTTCATTTTATTTAAATAATTAATAATCTACTAATATTACAAAAAAAACTAAAACCCTTTCTAATAAAATAAATCAAATTTCAATTCATTCAAAAAAAAAACAATTCAATATAATTAATTTTTAAACAATAATATACATACATACATATTTCACGTATATTTATTACACGTTATTTTTTTTTTTCTTCTTATCACATCAGATATATATATATCTCTATTATATTTATCAAGTATATCAGCCTTTTTATATACACATAAATATATTTTTATAATTTTTCAGACAACTTTCAAAAAGAAAAGAAAAAAGAAGAAGTACATACTTCGATTATTGGATAACCAACTTTTAAGGCTTTTTTGGGTCCTGTAGCTAAAAGGCAAAAGATTTTGTTTCTGGAATTCTTTTTCGAATGGATTATTGAGGGAAAAATTAATAAAATAAAAATATTTTAAAAATAATGATAGAATTACTCATTTGACTTTTAAAACATTGTAATTATTTATAAAAAAAACGTTTTATAGGACAAGAAAAATAGAATTCGAATTTGATAGGAATAGAAAAAGAATTGCAACGTTACAAATTAATGTCCCTTCTCATAAAATTCTGGCACCACTTTGGTTTGGAATCTTTTATTAGGTTTTATTTGGATAGTATTTTATCTCTGTTTATATTTACGTTAAAAATTGTCAGTGAATATTCTTAAAAACGTGGGAAGAAATTTATATTTAGGGCTAAATTGTGGGTTCATTTTGTCGCATGGTGATTTTGAAGTTATATTTTCCAATTTCTTTTGTCCTTTTCCTTCTTCTCCCCTCTTCCGCAGTGACGAGGGAGGGTGAGACTATTAACTAAAAGGTAAGATGTGTTTTAATGGCCCCAACCTCTCTTTATAAACCTTCCCACAACGCTCACTTCTCTCTATGGGAGATCATATCACCATGGGGGACAACGACCGCCAGACACAACCACTTCTCACGCCGCGACCAGACACAGCAATCTTTACGGCGGAATCCGATGACATCGCTCCGATCGCCGGCGCCGCCGACTTCGCCAGAGAATTCCTCGTCGAATCCAAAAAGCTCTGGTACCTCGGCGCCCCCGCCATCTTCACCTCCGTCTGCCAGTACTCCCTCGGCGCCATCACCCAAGTTTTCTCCGGCCACGTCAGCACCATCGCCCTCGCCGCCGTCTCCGTCGAAAACTCAGTCATCGCCGGCTTCTGCCTAGGCATCACGGTACCTAACAAAAACAGAAAATCTCACCGTCTCATTTACATACTGATTTGCTCCTAAAGTTACCACTCAGTATTCATCTTCTTTTTTATTTTATGGATACAACTTTTATATTAATTTCTTTACCATCTTTTGACTTCTTTCAATTTTTATGTAAACACTAAAATAGATTAAGAACACTGAAGATCCTTTACCCTAAATGATGTTGAATCCAATCTTTCTACTTTCCACTACGAAAATGGAAAAAAAAAATGAGTAATAGATTCATCAACAGTATAAGATCATGGTTTTACATACGTATACAACAAAAACAATTCTTTTATAATAATATGAAAAATAAACTATCTATATCTGTATAATTAATCTTTTAATTTCAATTTTTATTAACTTTCTATATTTTGTAATAATATTTTACTGAATTTATTTTTAAATGATTAATAGAATTAAATCATATAAACTAATTTTATTTATAATCTAATAGGAAAAGAGTACAAATATAATTAGCACATTATTGATTGATTGATCGATTAATTAATGATGGAGTTTGGCACAGTTTGGAATGGGAAGCGCGTTGGAAACGCTGTGCGGGCAAGCATACGGGGCGGGGCAAGTGCACATGCTGGGGGTGTACATGCAGCGCTCGTGGGTGATTCTGAACGCCACGGCCATTCTGCTGACTCTGCTCTACGTCTTCGCGGCGCCGCTGCTGAGAGCGATAGGTCAGACGGCGGCGATTTCGGCGGCCGCAGGGGAGTTCGCGGTGTGGATGATTCCGCAGCTGTTCGCCTACGCCATGAACTACCCCATGCAGAAATTTCTGCAGGCGCAGAGCAGGATCATGGTGATGGCGTGGATCGCCGCGGCGGCGCTGGTGCTGCACATCGTGTTCAGCTGGCTTCTCATGCTGGAGCTCGGGTGGGGCATGGTGGGCGCCGCCGTGGTGCTGAACGCCTCGTGGTGGTTCATCGACGTAGGTCAGTTCGCGTATATACTGAGTGGGACCTGCGGGGAAGCTTGGTCTGGCTTCTCCCTTAAAGCCTTTCACAACCTTTGGGGTTTCGTTCGCCTCTCTCTTGCTTCTGCTGTCATGCTCTGGTTTCTCCTTCTCCTTTTTTTTTTCTTTTTCAGTAACATATTAACCTAACAGATATAAAAATACTCTTTTTTTAAAAGCAATTCCAAGTTATATTTATTTTTTATTAAAAAACTGCTCAATCATTCAAATATATATATATATATATATATATATATATATATATATATAACTGTGGTTGAAAAGTTACATAATTAAGGGGTTATCACAGTTACACTGTTTTATTTAAAATTTTAAAATTTAAAGCAATTAATATTTTTAGTGGAGAACTTTTTAATATTTCCATTTTCCTGACAGATGTTGTAAGAAAATAAATTGAAGGGAGTGCTGTAAATATCAACTTTACAGCTTGTTAAGGGTTGGTGAAGTTGTAATTACCAAATGAGTGCCATCAAAAAGAAACAAAAGTTAAAATATATATTATTAAAACACTAGTATATAAGTAATATTTTGAGATACACAATTTTTTTTACATTCATTCAATATTATTACTTTTTTATTTTATTTTAAAAAAAATATAAAAAATTACTTTTTTATTACTATTATCCTTTCGTGTATTAAGTAAATATAAATGTATTTTCTCTCTTTCTTTACGAAACAGATATTTTGTTGAAGAATTTTTTTGACCCGATCCAAATGACCGCTGTTTTCTTATTTGTGTCTGTAATATTCTGCATGAAAAACTTATCATTCATGTTCCTTATCATGTTATTGTGGTCTCCTGCACACCTCAACCAGCCATCCTAGATTGTCTTCCTCGTTTTCTACGTCGACAATAGCGTCTTTGGATTTTCTGTTTCTCTGTCGTACTTGTTCTCAGTTTTTGATTTTTCTATTTACAAAAATTTAAAATTAGATTGAATAAAAATAAAAAATGAAAACAACCAAACCTGTGGATCTCGCCTATATTAAATAAACTTAATTTTTTAACTCCCGTCTGTTGTTTTCCTTTCGGCTTTTTCATTTGTACTAGATAGCAGTGAGTGTGCGGAAGAATCAATTAACGAAAATAATTTGCATAAAAATAAATTAATTTTGTGGAAGATAAGTGTTTAATTAAATAACGTGAAGTAATTAAAAGGACATATTAATGTTTTATTAAATCATAAATAGGTGTTAAATAAACTATTTTTGGTTTTTAATAAGTTAATTTGGTTGAATGTGCAGCCTGGAAGTGTGGTACTTTATGGCCCTGATTCTCTTCGCCGGATATCTGAAAAATGCGGAAGTTTCGGTTGATGCGCTGTCCATCTGGTGAGTGATTCACGAATGATGCTGGTTGTGAAATTTAAAATGAAGAAAAATATTAGCTTTTTTAAGAAAAACATGCAAGTGTATTTTAGCAGTGGTAATAATTGTTTATTAATATAATATATTTGTTTAGCATATATTGGATGAAAACCAATCTGAACAGCAATACCATATATGGTGTTATTAATAAGATGGTGCACATATTAATTAGCGGAATGTGTACAGGCTGTGCATCTCGTGTCCAATAAATATATGGGAAAGTTTTATTTTTCATCGAGATGTCTAGATAGCTAGATCAAATGAATATGAATCCACATAAAAGAAATGGCAGCCGGCGGCGGTGTTCAAAATGATGACTTCCACTGATGATATTTTTTTATTTAATAATTAAAAGTTGAAGTTGCATGGAATTTAAAAATGAATGTGCAGTGGATCTGAATCCAATCCATATGCACATTCATCGAGTGCCACTTTCACAAGTTTAATTTGACTTGTACTCCTCCTTAAATGGTTTGTCTTACTCCTGTTTCGGACAAAGGATTAGTTGTACGTGCTTTTCCCTCATGTTTGTGGAAATAATTTATTAGATTTTTATGGTAGGTACACCAAAAATATTAACATAAAACTGCTTAATTTAATTTTGTATTTAGTAAATCGTTATTGACATCTGTAAGTAGGTGTGTATATTCAGAAGATGTGTTATAATAACTTTTATCCGACCGCTGTGTCACTGTCATCTTCAATTAAGACTTTGGAAAGCCATCTTTGGAAACGTATTAAGTTTGTCTTCTGCTTCAGTTTCATGGAATATTGACGTGGCGTTTACTGAATTTGCAGCATGAACATATTGGGATGGACCATCATGGTGTCCTTTGGATTGAACGCAGCTGTAAGGTTTGTTGCTTCCCTTTTCCTACCTACCTAACCATTTTCATCACTGCAATTTAATGATATTTATTTATTTTATGTATTTATAACTAATTAATTTATTCAAAAACTAAAAGAATAAGGTAGTATTGGTGGAACGACACCTCCTTTACAAACAGTCAAACCTTGGAATATAAAAAAAATAAAAGCATCAAATTCAAAACAAAGTCATTAACTTAATGACAACTTAACTAAATTCCTAATCAGTAAATGGATTATAAAAGTACATGATTTTAGTTTAAAAAATATATAACTAGAGTAAGAGAGAGAAAGTTTGGAAAAAGTGAGAAACTTTGGGGTAACTGGTTGACATAAACTTGCAGTGTGAGAGTGTCAAATGAATTAGGTGCATCTCACCCTCGAACAGCAAAGTTTTCACTTCTTGTGGCTGTGATTACTTCGACTCTGATCGGTGTGACGCTGTCGCTGGTTCTGATAATATTCCGGAATGAGTATCCATTTTTGTTCTCGAACGATTCGGCAGTGAGAGAGATGGTGGTGGAGCTGACACCCATGTTGGCCATTTGCATTGTGATCAACAACGTGCAGCCAGTTCTCTCAGGGGTTGCTGTCGGTGCAGGATGGCAGGCTGCGGTTGCCTACGTAAATATAGCTTGTTACTACCTCTTCGGCATTCCTCTAGGTCTTCTTTTGGGCTACAAGCTTGAAATGGGTGTCACCGTGAGCCTTCTTCTTCACCTTCCCTTCATTATTTACTTTTTCTTTTCATCTTTTTTCATGCAGTAATGGATTTCTTTATGGGTTGTTTCAGGGGATTTGGTCTGGAATGCTCTCGGGGACAGTCTTACAAACTTCTGTTCTATTCTTCATGGTCTATAGAACTGATTGGAATAAAGAGGTAATACATGTTTTTCGTCGTGTTTGTTGCAAATGAAAACCAATTTGGTGATGCTTATGATTAAGATTATCGGTGTCAATTATGGCAGGCATCCCTTGCAGAAGATAGGATAAAGCAGTGGGGTGGGGATGAAGATTCAAGAGGGAAGAATGATCAAGAAACATGAATTTTTGCAAATTCTTGAACCAGATTGTATCTGATTTTATTTCAACAAACATTGATTTCTTTCTGTAGGGTCAGTGGATGTCAATCATCCATTCATTTTTGTTCTCAATAAAGGGTGATGCTAGATTCTGTCTCATCAATCTTTCTAATGTTTTATAAAATGAGTATTAAAAATAATAAGTAGAAAGATTTAATGACATAATAAATAGGAGGGTTTTTTGTGAAGAGGACATGATTTAGAACTATTTTTATAGACTCAATTTAAAAACTACCAGGATTTATATGAATGGATTTAGCTTCGCCACAAACAGGGAATTCCCATTCGTGGGGTGAAATGCATTGTTTATGTATTTTCTTTTCCAAAAGCTTGTTAGACATGAATTTTGCTAAGGCCAATTAACTTTTTAATCATTATTATTACATACGTTATTCTTTTTTATGTCACAAGATTACTATAAAAAGTAAGTTGTACGTCATTATTAAACCAATTTGTACACTAATTAAAATTAACTTACATCGTAAAATTAGCTTTTTATGGGTATAATATAGGTTTAATCATTTCGGAGGTTCCTATTTTTGCATAATCGTTTCAAATAGGTCATCGTATTTCGTATTTTATTTGATCTTAATTAGGTCCCTGTTTTTGTAAAATTGACTCAATTAAAACCTTGTCATTAACTGGAAAGGGTTAAAATTTTTCTGATGGCTTACTGACTGCACAATTTTTAATGATATGGTACAGTGTGGACACCTTAGGTAGAATTTATTTTATTTTAAGTTTTAAATAAGTTAAATTTAATAAAAACTCAACGTTTATTTATTGTTTGAAATGAAAATAAAATGTATTAGGGATAACTTAGGGATTTTGTGTTTTGATTGTTGAGTGTGTGCGAAATTAGGGAAAATTGGGAAAATTAGGATTTTACGTGGCTTGGTTGTTCTGGTTCAAAATTGGGGAAAAATAGAGTTATAGTTAAAAATTATGTAATGATCTAATGATCATCAGAATGTTGAAAGCTCAACTCAAGAACAATGAAAATAGAACAATCGATGACTATAATGGAGTTTGAAAGGAGGTAGTAGAAGAGGAGACATATATCCCTAATGCAAGAAATTTGAAATCAAAGCCCAAAATTTTTCAAATGAAACTATGCAATCTCAACCGGGTACTTATGAAAACAATCTTCCCAAGGACTCTTGGATGAGGGATTCACATGTCTGAGAGCTTCCCACATCGCACTCTTACACTTGAATCCACTCCCAAGCGCAATCTTCCACACTTTGTTCCCCTTTCTCATCCGCCCCTTCGCATTCGTGTAAGCCAACTCGTACCAAATTGAACTTAACGAGGTGTTCCCAAATCTGTACAGCGTCATCCTCGAAGCCTCCACGTACAGGCAGAAGCTGCAAATTCTTCTCCAATTCATTTATAATAGCCCTCCCACCAACATGAATGCAGAAATGGTCAAATGCAAGCTTGAAATCAGGGATGTAAGACTTCATCTTGGCATTGAAAACGTTAAGTTTTGATTAAATTTAACTTATTTAAAACTTAAAATAAAATAAATTCCACCTAAGGCGATCATACTGTGTCATGTCATTAAAAATTGCGCAGTAAACAAGCCAACACACAAAAATTTTAACATCGTCCAGTTTAATTAACACAAGGTTCTAATTGAATCAATTTTACAAAAACAGGAACCTAATTGAGATCAAATAAAATACGATGACCTATTTAAGATGATTCTACAAAATAGGACTTCTGAAATTATTAAACCTATAATATCGTAATTAATTTAATTTCAATAAAAAATAACTTTAAAAAGATAACTTTTATAGTTAGATATACGACTTAAACGAATATCTGTTACGTTTTTGTGAAATGCATAATTGCTTACTTTATGTTATGCCTGTGAAGTCACACCTAATAATAAGGTTAAACCCCTTTAGTTATTCCTATTTATGTGAGTTTTTCTCATTTTAATCTCCGTTTTATTAGAATTCCCAATTGAGTCCTAAAAAAATGCTAATTTGAATCAATTGGGCCCCTACCGTTAAATTAGCTTAACGGAGTTAAATTTTTTATGACCTGGAAGTTGACATGACTAATTTGTTAAACGTGTCATTCATGTAGCTTTATACGTGGAATTTTCACAACATTTAACATTTAACCTAACTCCTCAAACAAATCTCCTACCTTGTCAAGAAGGCTTCCATCCCAGGACCCTCCTTCATCGTGCCCTTCCTAGGAAACGCAATCTCATTGGTTCGCAATCCAACCAACTTCTGGGACCTTCAGTCCTCTTTGGCAAAGTCCACCCCTTCGGGAACTTCATAGTTTTCATCAAAGACACCGAACTCTCCCACAAGGTCTTCGCCAATGTCAGGCCCAATGCTTTCCACTGGTGGGCCACCCCTTCGGCAAGAAGTTATTCGACGAACACAACCTCATCTACATGATGGGTCAAGAACACAAGAATCTTCGCCGTCGCATCGCCCCCAACTTCACCCCAAAGCCCTCTCCACCTACACCGCGCTCCAGCAGTTTATCATCCTCGATCACCTCAAGTCCTGGGTTGCCAAAGCAATTAAATCATTATAAAATACATATTATTAAATAATAGCAGAGTTGTTCTTTGTTATTGAATATCGACATAGTTAACGAGATATAGAAGAGACCGAAACCGAGAATGTGAATGACTTTGACTAAAAATACAGGACGTGATAAATACGATTACAAGGGAAAATGAAATTTATTGGTCACGAAATTAAGGAAACGTTGAAGGGAAAACTCAAAGGAGTCTGAAATGGGAACAGGTAGCATTGTGGAGTAAAAGGGAGGAGCTAAAACCAAATCTTGAGGAAGCAAGATCAAACTCCAAAAGATTGTCCTCCATCTGATACCCACCGATAACAACAGAAGTTGTTATGGGACTTCCAGGCTCCAAACCTGCATCTACAAACCCAAGGCATTGCACCGTTTTGTTAATCTTCACCATAGAATTTGCCCCATGGATTCTCCACTCAACCCCACCTCCAAGGACCAGATCTATTGCTGGCACATTCCCAACCGTTCTTGAACTGAAGCACGCCCCAAATGGCGCCACCGAGGTCATTCTCTTCATTTTCCTAAGCGTTGCTTTCTTCACGAAACCATCCACCAGAGGTCGATAGATTGAACTGTGCAACCTGCTGTAAGGAATAACGGTGCTCAATTTTGTGCCCATGTTTCCCAGGTTGTCAATAGACAACAGAGAGCTGTTAACGTTGATAGTTTTCCCGTCAAGCCCAAATTTATTCATCTGTGGACCGGCTCATCGAAACACTAGCCACCTGCACTAAGATGAGCAAAACCAGGATGCAAAAAAGGGAAGAGCCTTCGTGTCTGATTGACTGCTGGATGCAGGAAACACTCAGGGAAATCGAGGAGGCCAAGCTCACTGGAGAGCCGGTGACACCGTTCTCCGCCGACTCCGAGATTGGTGGTTACCTCTTTTATTTTCTCTTTGCGGCGCAGGACGATTCCACGTCGTCGCTGCTGTGGGTGGTGGCCCGTGAGGTAGTGAGGTTTCGGCCGCTGGCGACGCTGGTGCCGCATATCGCGGCGGAGAGGTTCGCCCTGACGGAGTCATACACGATACCAAAGGGGACGATCGTGTTCCCGTCGGCGTTCGAGTCGGCGTTTCAACGGTTCCACCCGGAGCGGTTCTCGGAGAAGAGACAGGAGGACCAAGTATTTGAAAACGTTACTATTTTTAAAATGTTAAATACTGTAAAATTTCCACGTATAAAACTACATGAATGACACGTTTGAAAAATTGTCCAGTCAACCTCGCACCTCATAAAAAAACTTAACCCTGTTAAGCTAATTTAACAGCAGGGGTTTAATTGATTCAAATTAGCACTTTTTAGGACTTAATTGGGGATTCTAATAAAACGGGGATCAAAATGGAAAAAACTCACATAATAGGGACAACTAAATGAGTTTAACCTAATAATAATGCAGAAACCACGTCATATCCAAGGGTTGGTTTTGCAAAAAAAAAAAAATTATAGTTGAGGATGATTTAGCAAAAACATTCGGTACCAATAATAAATTCCTAATGTTTATTTATTCATTGACACCTTTTACTAAAGTTGCGTTAGTGTGTTTTTCACATAGGCCTTGCCGTTTGGTCTTATAGAAAGGCCGACGGACCCAAATTTGAATAATGAAAATAAGGTTATTTCTTCTTGTATCTTCATATAATTTCTAAGTGTAGTCCATAATTGTTAAAATGATATTTTATTCTTTATAAAAGTAACTTTTGTTATCATTTATTTTAAAAATTTATGAAACTAGTGTTTTATATTTTTCAAAATAAGATTTATGAAACAAGTTTTCTGGAATACATAAAATACATTTTGGAACGAGCTTTATAAAATAGAATTTTCAGAACAAATTTTTCGAGACTTACATGATGTTTTCTAAAATTAGATTTTCGGAACATAAATTATAAATGACTCTTTCCTTTCTCTCAGAGTGCAATGGACAACGGAGGTGCAAAGGTGATGACGCAGCAGCAGGAATGACAGAAGAGGCTACAGTAGCAACAACGACAGCTCCAGCAACATAATGACATGGTGCAATGAGGGAGGATATTTTAGTCTTTTTATTATTACAATGGGATGCAGTTAGTAACAAAGGGGGTACATAAAGAAAAAGTTTGAAAATAAAACTAAAGTTGTATTTTAAAGGCACAGGGTTTAATAAGAACTTCTGCCTTGTGCTCAAGGATGATATTGTAAGATTCATACGGGAGTTCCATTTTAACGAAATTTTACCAATGAGGATACAATTTTTAATTTATTGCTTTGATAAAAAAAGGTGATGAAACTTTGGGTTAGATGTATGTATAAAATGATTTAAAAATTGTTATTACTATATCTAATAATCTCACGAGTTTAAATATTTTTTTCTTTCTCTCCAGTCGAAACGTTTACTTAAGAGGGAGAAACATGTTACACAGTGCCTTGGCGATAAATGAAGCACGTAAACATGTTACATTGTGTATGAAATCCATTATAGTTTTTTTTTTTTCAATATAATTTTTCTTTTATTTTTATGTTCGTTCTCACCTATTTCTTTGTAGCCAAACCCCTTATTTTTGGATTCTGTCTCTTATATGTTTCTTCTTTCGTTTTCTCTTTTTTCAGCTCTATTATTTCTTATCCATCATTAGTGTGACAGGTTGGATATAAATTGTTCTTTGTATCTCTTCTGACATTTAATGGCATACCAAGGTTTCTCACAAAACTGAAGACAATCATGGACACTAAAATATTGTTTTTATTAAAAAAAAAAAAACTCATTCATAGGATGTCCACTAAAATAATATTTTTACCCATAAAAGATCGGCGAGTACTTGTTGTATGAACTTGACATGTTAAGGATGTTGCTTTCAACTTGACTATTGAATTTTGAATTCTCCCTACGTGAATGCTAAAGTAGAAGTAAATGCACTAAAAAGTGATTGGATGACACGTATGAAAGAAGATAGAAGGTTTCTGAAAATTGAGTTGAGTAGTGAATTGATTACAGGTAAATGTTTATTTATTGGGCCTATTAGATGATGCAGAGGTTCTCTTACAACACTTCCCCAAAATAGGTCTGCTATGTCTTCGCTGTGTGGTCCACCACACTGCTAAACTATCTACATTTCTACTTCAGGCCATGACCCTCTAACTCCACCAATTTTGGATGCTACATAGAGCTTTTTGTAGCTATATTTCATGTACTTTTTTATGGATCTATTTATATTTACCATTTTTTTTATAAATATAAAGGTTTATTTTCTAATAATTATATATGAGTAACTCTTGTTTATGATATTTTGATGTTGAAATTTTTTAATACCGGAGAACAAAGTGTTTTTTTTTAAGAAAATTATTTGATAGATTTAATTTGTTAATTAGTTTAAGATGAATTATACAATTTAGAGTTGTCTTGATTTGATTATATGTGTCAAAATTTTTAAAAGACAATAGAAATAAATATGTTTATAGTTTTTCTGTTTTTTTTTGGGTGTAAACTTTTCTTTATCCTAGTTTATTAAAGTTATTTATGTTTTGAAGCAGGGTCTAAAGAATTATTTTCCGCTATTTTGGTTGGAGAATAATTCTATTTTGATATGTCAAGATTTTATGAACTAACGAGTAGTATCTTGAATTCTTAGACTTATTTTTTTTAAATGATTATTTGAGCGTGAGTAAGTAGTTGAATTTGGGGGAGAATAAATAATAAAGTGCTGTTGTTCCTTTTAAGGAATTTGAATGTGATTTTGATGGCTAAAGTTCATTTAATTGGTGTGACCGATAAAATTATCTTTCAATGAATTAATAGGTAAAATTATAAATGAATATAAAATAAAATATATTTAGTTAAAATTAATGAAGAATAAAACGTAAATGATTAATTTTAAATTAAAAAAAATTAATTAATATAATAAATTGTAAATAAAATTAATATGTGATTGTTTGAAAATGATTTTAGTTAAATATTATATTGTAATAAAACAAAAATTATTATACATTAATTATTATTGTAATTAATGTTTTTGTTGTGGATATAAGTTAGAAGAGTATGAATAATATTTTGATCATTCTTAAAGAAAATGAAATTAATTATGAAAAGGAATCTCTGCATACAAAACAGTGGGAAAAATTAAATTAAAGCAAGGATAAAAAATAATTGCATATGTTAACAAGGAGTTTTTTGTCCAAAATTTTGCTATGTTGAGAGGAATAATATTCACAACTCTTCTCATTTTCTTTTTCCTCAAATTGTTGCAAATCAACAAAAAGGAACAATAATGAATATATTTTTATACATAGATAAGAGTATAAGTGATTTGGTTTCATGCCACCATATTTTTTTTAGAGTTTTTTATAATATGTATAATTTGTTTATGTTTGATTGCATGGGTTTAGTGTGGTTTCCTATATTTTTTATAATATTTTTTTAGTTTATTGACGACAAATAATAGAAATATTTTGGAGTGTCAGTACAGTTGAAATATCAAAGTTTATAATAATTTTTAATATGAATTTATTTGGATTTTCTAATATGATTAAATATGTTTTTAATCTTTAAATTTGGACTTAAAATTAAAATTTGTTAATATTCTAAATTTTGATAAAATTAATCTTAAACTTTAAAAAATGAATGAGTATAATATTTTCAATCTAATCCCGTTAAATTGTTTAGATGTGTTAAATATAATTCGTGTTAGTGATTAAACTGTTTACATGACATTTTTCAATTCAAATATCAATTTAGAACACCATCTAATAAATTCAAAAAATTTCGTGTTATTAGGTTCAAAAAAATTTATCAAAAAATTTAAAATAATTCCAAATTTCAAGTCCACGTAAAAGAGACTAAAAAAACATGTTTAACCAATTATAATAATCAAAATACCTTTAAAAAAACCCTTTATAATAACCACATTACCTTTAAAAGTTAATTTTAAAGTGATAGGTGAAGTGTCCAAAGATTATTTTTCTTTATTGTATTATTTCTTTTAGGTTAAATTTTGAATATGACACTATGTTTAATTTAAGTAATAATCGACAGTAAAATGTAGGAAGCAAGTTGAAAATAACTAGTATTTGTCATAGGACTAAAAACAGCAGTATCCTTTTAATATTAACATATGGCACTTATTTTTTGTTTATTCCTTATATTTTAGTATAATCTCGTTTCAAATTGAATATATTATAATCACTTTGTACAGCTGGATAGTAAGTTTCTCATATGATAAATAATTTAAAAATAATGGAATAATTAAAATATAATTTTAATATTTTGTTTTTTACCTTTCACGAGGAATTCTTAGAATTTATGTAGCCAAAGTTGTCCTTGTCTACTAGTCGAAACCTCTAACCCTGTCCAATGAAGATGTTAATCAATTATCCAAAAGTCTTCAACTTGCTCTTATACCACTTTTTTCCCCACCACCTTGTTGCTGCTTGTGTTATCATTATGAAGAAAAATAATTATGGAGGGAGCTTTTCTAAATAATAATAATAATAATAATAATAATAATAATAATAATAATAGTAATTGATAGCATCAAAGTATTCTTTTTTTCTTGTTATACTTAAAGAATTTAATTAAAATATAAAATTTTACATCGTTATCCAATTTCAAATTATTATGCATGATAAAATCATTATTTTAAAAATCATGTTTAAAGTAATTTTAATTAGTTGAAAGAATAATTTTTTTACAGCTACACTACTATAAAATTATGCTTTTTAAATTTGTGCATACAGTTAATAACAAGATGTTATATTTAAGTGGGTCCTTAGATTTCAAAAATTATTTCAATTTAGTCGATTACATCAAATATAAATAGTGAGTATAGGAGTATATATTAAAAAAATATTTCAAGTTTTTGATGTTTAAATTGAATTATTATCGTGAAATTGTGCATTACTCAGGGCGACGTTAATGATGTTGGAGTAGTTCACATTTCACATCAGAACTTTCATTTTTATATTTTACAATAAAAATGACATATCTTTAAGTAACAAAGGTCAGGAAACTCATGGCTTAATAACAACCGTTGTTAATTTAGCGTTTTCATGACTTTTTGAAAATTACAATTTAAATGTGTGTCCAAAATTAAAATATTTATAATTTAATTTTTTTTAATAAAAAGGAGAGGGAGAGAAAGAGAAGAAGAAAAAATATCAAGGAAAAAAAAGTGAAAGAAAAATTAAAGGTGGTATGTGTTCATAAAAAGAAGCAATTATTACTAATATTTTATATTATTAATAACTTGAAGTCATTCTTCCTTTTCTTCTAGGAAGCAAGATAATTTTACTAATTGTAAAATAAAAAAACTTAAATACTTTATTTGAATTTATTGATATCTTTTGCATAGAGAAGAAAAGAAGGTATGAAAAGAGTATTATTCTTTTTCAATACTTCAATGTGTTAGATTCTCTGTAAAGAGGAGTTTGAGATTTATGTAGAAAACCTTTACGAGATCCTCATATTAAATACCTCTCCATAACATTGACCTTTGTAAGAATTAAAAAGCCATGTTGAGGAAACGCAAATCTAGCCATAAGAAGGAAGACAAAATCCTTTAGTAAAGAATTACAAGGACCTTTACCCTTGGTTGGAAAATGACTCTATTCTCATAATCATTGTAACATATATATATATATATATATATATATATATATATTTTCCATTGTAATATCCACCAAAATATAAGTTTTAAAGAAATTAATTTTATTAAAATAATTTCAATCTCATAAGTCAAATTAAAAAAAATAAAAATACATAAAATTAACTTCTAAACCATTCTTTAATACTTAATATTTTTCTGATTAAAAAATTTACTAAAGTAAAACTTGTTAACAATCGTTAACAAGTAATGGTAGACATGGGTTAGATATTATGATATCTGTCTTCGCTATGTCAATAAATGTATTTTATCCTCAAATATTCACATGTACAATTTTTTTTATCATTACCCAATCATCCACCTAATGCTTTTTTTATTATTTATTTTAAACATGATTTCTTAAGAAATCTCAACTAAATTGTTCTAGCCAACCAAGATATGTTGGAGCATTTTGTGTGTTTTTTTTCAGGTCTCACAAGTCTTTTTCACAGCTAAGCTTCTTAATTGGGCTCATTATACTAAAATTAAGGACCACATCTCTGATTTTTTTTACTTCACATGATCATTTATTCCTTTAAATGATGATTATTGGATCTTATTTACTTGTATTAGAATTTGCTTCATTATTAAGCATATTGGTTCCAAAGTATGTATTTATTCTAGTTAGATATATTTTAATTTTTTATTCTTAAACACCCTTCAAGCAAGTTAGACCGTATTGAGGAGATTAAGATCAAACCTATCACTACATAATCTTCAATTCTCAAGTAGTTAGAATGTATAAGATAAGTTAGAATCAAATCCATGACCACATAATTCCTTAATTATCAAGAGAGTTAGATTATAGTAGTAGTTTGCAATAAACAATAAAAGACATTTGTAAATATTTATAAATATTCATAAATAGAATAAAAATTCATAGATATTATGTTACAAATAATATAACACATATATATTTTTTTTAGGATGGGATAAATAGAAAAAGGTGCGGGGACCTTTTCCCATCCCAATTAAAAAAAGCTGACAAATAGACGAAGTTAAAGCAAATGGTTACCTGAAAAAGAAGCTCCAAAAGGTTGGATGAAGGAAGAGTAATTATAGTTCTTACTGATATTTTCAATGACATAATTATATTAAAAATTGTAATTAGAAAAAGGTAATAGGAAGAGTAAAGCTGGAAGCAATAAAAGGCGTGAGTTGCTTTGAAGCAGACGCAATTACAAAAAGTTAGGAGCACTAAAACGCATAGTTTCCTTTGTGGCACAGGGAATTGCCACATCGGTAGGCAACTTGGAATAGGAGAATGAAAACAACCTTAATTTGAATAATGGAGTGATAATTTAGGGGACGTATAAGTGGAATGACAGGGCAAAGAAAAGGGTAAAAAGGAAAGATAGAGGAATGAGAGTTGCATGTTCCGTGGGAGTGTGTGTTGCATCACTGTCAATGATGTCTGATCTGCTTATTTGGAAACCTTGTCGCTTTCCCTGAGGTGACGTCTTCTCTTCCCCACCTCCACCTACCTTCCCTCATCCATCCACACACACACTCGCATCAACCACTAATCATTATTTTAATTAACCAAATTCCATTCACCAAACTCCACTCATCCCATCGCTTTCCCCTTCCAAAACCACAATTTTGCATCCCTAATTAAAAACAAAAAATAAAGAAATCCTTTCTTCTTCTTTAAAGTACCTTCCTCCTGTCATCCCATTTACAGCGTCAAGTGACTCGTTCAGTTCTTCAGTGGCTGCTAGTGGTGGTGGCGGCGGTGGCATACACTCGAAACTACTGGCATTATTGCTGTATGTCAGTGGAATATTACACTGGAATTTACTACGCTGAGCTCGCTAACCCTCTCCAATGGCCACAGCTCAGGAACAAACGACGCCATGTTGCGCCACCGGAACGAACAAACCGTCTTCTTCTGCGTCGCTCCAACCACAAAAACAACCATCACAACAGCAAGAACAACGGCCCTCCGTTGCCACCTTCATTCCCGCCATCGATTCTCCTCCCAAAACCGCTTCTGCCAAAGGTCTTTTTTTTTTTTTTAATTCAATTTCGTTTTTTTTCAGGCTTTTATTTTTTAGAACTTGATATTATTATTATTTTTTACTTGATCTCGTCTCCTTGGTTGCTGATAGAATGATAGAATAAACTAGTGTTGCAAAGTGGTCTTCATTATGGGTCAATTTATTTCTTTGACTACAAGTTTTAAAGTACATTTTACTCGCTCCTTTTCTTACTCGCATATGCATGATTGATCATGCTCTCTTTCTCGGTAGTATTATATTGATTTCGTTTTTCTTCCTCTGTTATAATTATCGAATTCAAAATTTCATTTCATTTTGACAGTCATTTTCTTCTTATACTCTCATTTTCGAAACAGAATAACATGCATACTCCTTTCTTACTGCTTTCACTTACGCAAATGGTAAACACTGCGCCTTCTCTTGTACTAGTTCTTCCTGTTTTCTCCTTTTTCTTTTTGCATCAATTTCATTCTCGGTGGAAGAATTGCTGGAAGTTTCAACTTGTCATGCATGAGAACTTGAATGAAGTGTCATGTTTCTTTTAATTGTATAAAGAAAGAGAACCTTATCTTTTTTCTCTCTAAATATCAAAATGTATTCTTAATTTGGAGAGTGATGGACGAGTTCTTCTGTGGCGATCTGTAGTTTATGCAGTCCTTAATGTGCCTCGTTGGTGAGGAATACTCCTAGCCTAAGTCCTATCTTTAATGTGTTTTCTAAGGTCAAAATTTAGATATTGTTCTTAGTTGTTTAAGGTTCTATTCTTCTATCAGAAATAGTTCATTTCGCTTACCTGCTTAATAAAAGTTTGCATTAAATAAGTTATTGAAGTGAGATCTCTAATTTTGATTCCAGAATAGTACTAAAAGTACTTAAGAAATTACGTCTAAGTTTTGTCCCTTCTTAAATTACCTCAATTCCAATAAGGATAGAGTTACGCTTTTGGCTTCTCTGTGGTCCATTGCTCGTGGATGCATCAACTTTGTTGCTCTCTCAGATTTTCAGGGAGATTAGGAGCCTTATGTATTGGGTCTTATGCTCAGCTTTTCCATTTCTGTTGCTCTTGGTCTTTTGTGTTTTTCTTTGTCGTCTCCCTAGTTTATCTCCTCATCTATGATGAAATTTCTTCTTATGTCCAAAGTTGAAGAACTGTTCTTTTTGACGTAGGTATCACAGTCATGGTGAGAGCTCAGACCAGCCATCCTCTGGATCCACTATCTGCTGCTGAAATATCAGTAGCTGTAGCAACCGTTCGAGCAGCTGGGGCAACACCTGAGGTACATAACTTCTTCCCTCCTTGGTATACATTTTGCGTGGTTTACTACCGAGCAATGGAACAACTGTGCTTGCCATAACGCTATAACCACTTTATGCTACTAATGGAACAACTGTGCTTGCCCGTAAAGCTATAACCACTTTATGCTACTGTCTCTGCATGTTGATGAAGTTATTTGATTATCTCGTTAGGTGAGGGATGGCATGCGCTTTATTGAAGTAGACCTGGTAGAACCAGAAAAGCAAGTTGTTGCATTAGCAGATGCATATTTCTTCCCTCCTTTCCAACCATCACTGCTCCCCAGGACAAAAGGTGGACCTGTGATTCCAACTAAACTTCCTCCAAGGAAAGCAAGACTAGTTGTTTACAATAAAAAGTCAAATGAGACAAGCATATGGATTGTTGAGCTTAGAGAAGTTCATGCAGCAACTCGAGGTGGACACCATAGGGGCAAAGTTGTTTCATCTACAGTTGTTCCAGATGTTCAGCCTCCAATGGTGAATACAAACTTACTCCAAATTTTGTTCTTCCTTAAAATGGTGATGCTTATTAGGTTTTTAGAGTCCTCCTTGTGCCCATGCTAATTAATTATTAAACTATTTACCTTTTCTTTTCCAATTTTTCTATGTGGAAGTTTATAACTTCTTTTCCGATTTTCGTAACTCGTCAATAAAAATCCTATATACCAAATTATTATAATTGCTGCAACTATTACTGATAGGAATGAGAAGAGATGGAGAGTATACGAAAGAAGAAAGAAGACTAATTAGCTTTAATGACCTAACTGTTTATAACAGTTAGGGAAGGGCGGGAAAAGTAGTTGTATAAATAGTTGTTTGTATAGTTGGAGGGGGACTTTTGGAATGTTGTTAGTTAACAGGCCTTAGACCTATGAAGGGGATTATGCCCCTGTATCTTGATTGTACAGACTATTCTTCTGTGAATAATACCAGATTCTTTTCATTATGCTCGGAGTCTTTGTTGTGAGAGGTTGAGAGGGAGTTCTTGATTAGGTTTCGAGTTCAGAAACCTATCAATTTGGTTCGACCTGCCGGATCCCATTTGGAGAAGGGAAAATCGCACGTGATGGAGCGTAGAGTGGTGGCGGTAGAAGGTCAGTTGGAGGCTGTAGAAATTGCGATAGCGGAGACGAAGGCGGACACGGTGGCTCTGCGACAGGAAACAGGGGCTTTGAGACAGGATACGGCGGAGATGCGCCAGGATATTCAGGCGATTTTGAGAATGCTGGAAGATCGTAATCACCACCTGAACGACCGACACTAGGATGGAAGTCAATCGTCGGTGAATGAGAACGAGGGTAGACGCGACAAAGAGAGGGAAAGAAGAGGAGAAGGGAATCAAGAAGGACAGTCTAACTAGAGGAAACGGGTGGAGTTACCTGTGTTTGAAGGAGGCAATCCATTGAATTGGATCAGTAGGGCGGAAATTTTTTTCGAAGTTTAGAGAGTGGCCGAAGAAGAAAAATTGCAGTCGGCTTTCAATCAGCATGGAGGGATACGCGGGGTATTGGTTTCGGTTTTGGAGAGAGAAAACCAAGAAAAATTCTTGGGAAGGCTTGAAGAGAGCGATGGTGATAAGGTTCGTAGGGGGAACTCGAGGATCGGTTTATGAGAGGATAGCGACCATTAAACGGGCGGGGCTGGTGGACGATTACATTCGGGATTTTGAAGTTTTGGTGGGACAGACGACCAAGATTCCCGAAGAACAACTTCTGGGTTACTTCATGGCGGGTCTCCAGGAAGAGGTGTGCAACCACATGAAGCCGCATGATCCGCAAGACTTGATGACAGCCATGTGAGTCGCGCGAGACGTGGAGAAGCTGTGTACCCACTCGAAGATCGGAGGCGGACTGACGACCAAGAATCAGGGTTCTTGGGGGAGGACGACAGGGGTAGTAGCGCGAGTCGAACCCAGTCGCGATTCGTAGGGCCGAGGAGGGGTAGCGGAGAGCGTCGGGTCAGTAAAGAGGGAGGCGACCCAAGGAAACGGAACAGCGAGGTCCAATGGAGGGGGAGAAATATCCGAAACTTACCTTACTCGAAGTTCGTGAAGAGAAGAGAGGAGGGAAGATGTTTCCGGTGTGGTGGGCCATTTAGTCCCGGCCATCAATGCCCAGAGAGGGGATTGCGAATGCTGATATTGGCCGAAGAAGAGGAGGAGGAAGGGGGCAAGACGGAAACTGAGCTGAATCACACCCAGATGGAGTCGTCGGCGTTTTCCGCAGGAGGCTTATCATCACCAAAAACAATGAAGTTGCGGGGGCGTATATGGGACCGTGAAGTGCTGATCCTCATCGATAGTGGCGCTAGCCACAATTTCATCAGTCAAGGATTGGTGGAGGAAATGGGATTGGCCGTGATGGATACCCCATCGTATCTAGTAAGTCTAGGAGACGGCCAGAAGAAGAAGACCAGGGGCTGCTGTGAGCGAGTGATGATAGAGATAGGGGAGACAGAAGTTGCTGAAAGATTCTACTTGTTCGAACTAGGGGGAGTGGATGTGATCCTAGGAATGGAGTGGTTGGAGAAATTGGGGGAAGTAACGCTAGACTGGGGCAGACTAACTATGGTGTATCATCAAGGGGGAAGGAAGATAATGGTAAAAGGAGACCCAACGCTGGAAAGAAAGATGGTGGAACCAAGGGCTTTATTAAAGTTGAACGAAGTAGAGGCATGGTTGCTGGTATCGGAGTTGGGTTTCGTTAGAGAAGAAGGAGGAAATTAAAGACTGCTAGGGGTTAACGGAGGAACAAAGTTGGGAGATGGAGAAATTATTGAGCCAGTACAGAGGGGTATTCACTGAACCAGCTGGGCTACCTCCTGCCGTGGTATGGTGCACCACATACCTCTCAAGGAGGGGATTGATCCCATCAATGTCCGTCCTTACCGTTACCCGCACGTGATGAAGGGAGAAATAGAGTAGCAAGTAGTTGAAATGCTCCGAACAGGGGTTATCCGACCCTGCCATAGGCCTTACTTGAGTCCCGCTATTCTAGTGAAGAAAAAAGATGGCAGCTGGCGATTCTACATCGACTATAGAGCGTTGAACCGTGCCACAGTGCCGAATAAGTTTCCGATACCAGTAATTGAGGAGTTGATGGATGAGTTGAGGGGGGCTTGCTACTTCTCTAAGATTGACTTGAAGGCGGGTTACCATCAGATCCGCATGGGGGAGAAAGACATAGAGAAGACCGCTTTTAGAACTCATCAGGGTCACTACGAGTTCATGGTGATGCCATTTGGCCTCACCAACGCCCCTGCCACGTTCCAAAGTGCCATGAACTGCCTCTTCTAGCCCTACTTAAGGAAGTTTGTTTTGGTATTTTTTGATGATATATTGGTTTATAGCCAATCATGGGTGGAACATCTCAAGCATGTTAGGAGTGTCCTCTCAACGTTGGAGCAAAATCAATGGGTGGCAAATAGGAGGAAATGCGAGTTTGGATAGACTCAGATTAAGTATTTGGGGCATGCTATATCCAACCGAGGGGTAGAGATGGACCCCGAGAAGGTGAAAGTTGTTCTAGACTGGGAAAGGCCGAAAACAGTCAAAGGATTAAGGGGTTTCTTAGGGTTGACTGGTTACTATAGAAAAGAACTATGGGAAGATTGCCAAGCCCTTGACAGAGCTATTGAAGAAAGGAGGGTTCTCTTGGAATGAGAAAGCAGAGGAGGCCTTACAGAAATTGAAGAGAGCCATTACAACAACTCTAGTGCTGTCTTTACCAGATTTCCAGCAACCCTTTCACATAGAGTGTGATGCTTCTGGCAGTGGAATGGGAGCAGTACTGACTCAGGGGAAGAAACCGATTGCCTTCTTTAGTAAGGCTCTGTCTGGAGGAACGCTGAACAAGTCCATCTACGAGAAAGAATTGATGGCCTTGGTGTTGGCCATACAACATTGGAGGCCTTACTTATTGGGGCAGAGATTCGTAGTTCATATCGATCAAAGGATCCTCCGGTACTTGTTAGAACAACGTATAACTACTCAAAATCAACAAAATTGGATTGCAAAGTTGTTGGGGTATGATTTTGAGATAGTTTACAAAGCGGGGGTTACAAATAAAGCAACAGACGCACTGTCTAGGAGGAATGAGGGGGATACTGAGGAAGAGAAAGAATTGCGTGTGGTGGCCAGGCCCTACTGGCAAGATTTTGGGGAAATTATGAAGGAAGTGGAGGAGGATGAGGCTTTGAAAAGGGTGATGGAGGATATTAGACGTGACCTGAATACCCATCCAGCCTATACCCTAGAGCAGGAGAGGTTGCACTACAAGGGCAGGCTGGTGCTGTCAGCTCAATCTCCCTGGATTTACAAGCTGATGAGCTGACAGCAGAATTTCATGTGACGTAGACGGGTGGACATTCAGGGGTGTACAGGACGTACAGGAGGGTAGCCCAATCATTGTATTGGATCAACATGAAGAAAGATGTGACCGAATTTGTCGCCAGCTGTCTTGTATGCCAGCAACACAAATATTTGTCCTCATCTCCTCAAGGACTGTTGCAACTGCTACCAATTCCAAACGCTGTTTGGGAAGAGTTAAGCATGGACTTTATAGTTAGGCTACTCAAATCGCAGGGGTATGATGCTATTCTGGTTGTAGTAGATTGCCTTAGTAAATATGGCCATTTCCTGCCACTTAAGCACCCCTATTCGGCTAGAACTGTTGCAGAAATATTTGTCAAGGAAATTGTCAGGCTGCATGGAATTCCTCAGTCCATTGTGAGTGACAGGGACCCTTTATTTCTAAGTATTTTCTGGAAGGAGTTGTTCAAGGGGCAGGGTAGTCAATTGAAGATGAGCACCGCATACCATCCGGAATCCGATGGGCAAACAGAGGTATTAAATCGAGTGTCGGAAGGATATCTTAGATGTTTCTGTTCTGAACAACCGAGAGGATGGATGACAGTTTTACCTTGGGCTGAGTATTGGTACAATACCAGCTATCAAGGAGCCATAAGGTGTACTCCTTTTGAGACTGTTTATGGGAGACCACCTCTTTCAATGCATAGATTTATACCTGGAGAATCATTAGTAGAAGCGGTGAGCCAAGAGCTCCAAACCAGGGATGAGGCGTTGAGACAGTTGAAGTTTCATTTGGAGCGGGCTCAGGAGTTGATGGTGAAATAGGCAAACAAGAGAAGGAAACCCACAAATGTGGAGGTTGGGGATTGGGTCTACTTGAAGATAAGGCCACACAGGCAATCTTCAATGACCACCAGGCTTCACCCGAAGTTGGTAGTTAGATACTTTGGACCATTCCAGATTATTCAAAAAGTGGGAGAGGTAGCCTACAAGCTTCAGTTGCCGGAGACAACACGCATACATCAAGTCTTTCATGTATCGCAGCTGAAGAAGGCGATAGGAGAGCAGAGGGTGGAGAAGGAGTTGCCACAAGACCTGCAGGCCGAGGGGCCTTCATTCTGGCCAGTTCGAATTCTGGGAAGAAGGCAGACCCAAAAAGGAGAAGAAATGGTGCCACAGTTGTTAATAGAATGGCAGGAAGGAGGGCAGGATGGAGGGAAGGATGGGGCAACATGGGAGGATGAAGTTACTATCAGGGAACAATACCCTGATTTCAACCTTGGAGACAAGGTTGAGCTTCAGGCGGAGGGTAATGATAGGAATGAGAAGAGATGGAGAGTATACGAAAGAAGAAAGAAGACTAATTAGCTTTAATGACCTAACTGTTTATAAGAGTTAGGGAAGGGCGGGAAAAGTAGTTGTATAAATAGTTGTTTGTATAGTTGGAGGGGGACTTTTGGAACGTTGTTAGTAATAGGCCTTAGACGTGTGAAGGGGATTATGCCCCTGTATCTTGATTGTACAGACTATTCTTCTGTGAATAATACCAGATTCTTTTCATTCTGCTTGGTGTCTTTGTTGTGAGGTTGAGAGGGAGTTCTTGATCAGGTTTCGAGTTCAGAAACCTATCAGTTACATTGAGATTCGAGTTGTAAATTTCAATTATTTTCGAATAAAAAATTGTTTGTGTTGTTCTCTCTGCCCCATAGGATGCTGTGGAGTATGCTGAGTGTGAAGCTATTGTGAAGGACTTTCCACCATTTCGTGAAGCAATGAAGAAGAGAGGCATTGAAGATATGGATCTCGTGATGGTGGATCCCTGGTTAGTAACTGCTTTATGATGATTTGATAGACTATTATGATAGTTTATTTAATCTATATCTTGTTCTGTCTAATTCTTGTGCTGTTGAAACTTTTAGGTGTGCTGGATACCACAGCGAAGCTGATGCTCCTAGCCGAAGACTTGCTAAACCACTAATCTTTTGTAGAACTGAAAGCGACTGCCCCATGGAGAATGGCTATGCCCGTCCAGTAGAGGGAATTCATGTACTTGTTGACATGCAAAATATGGTTGTTCTTGAATTTGAAGACCGTAAACTTGTTCCCCTTCCACCTGCTGATCCACTAAGAAATTATACTTCTGGTGAAACCCGGGGAGGAGTTGACAGAAGTGATGTAAAACCCTTACAGATTATTCAGCCTGAAGGTCCAAGTTTTCGTGTTAATGGACACTTCATTGAATGGCAGAAGGTGGTTGTCTGTCTCAAGCATATTTTCCAAAACCACATTATCATACATATTGAGAATTGCTAAACCTGATGGACCATTTTTGCAGTGGAATTTTCGTATTGGATTCACTCCTAGGGAAGGGTTGGTTATTCATTCAGTAGCCTATATTGATGGAAGTCGAGGACGAAGACCAGTGGCCCACAGATTGAGCTTTGTTGAGATGGTGGTCCCGTATGGAGATCCTAATGATCCTCACTATAGGAAAAATGCTTTTGATGCTGGGGAAGATGGCCTGGGGAAAAATGCTCATTCTCTCAAGAAGGTCAGGACATTTGCTTATATTCCAATCAATTTTTTCTTCATTTTATCTTCCTTTCTCAATGTACATGAAATTAAACTGGTTGTGCATAATATCATCATTTCAGGGCTGTGATTGTTTAGGCTATATCAAATACTTTGATGCACACTTCACTAACTTCTATGGAGGTGTTGAAACTATCGAGAACTGTGTATGCTTGCATGAGGAAGATCATGGTATTTTATGGAAGCATCAAGATTGGAGAACAGGTTTGGCTGAAGTTCGAAGGTCTAGAAGGCTGACAGTGTCTTTTATATGCACCGTGGCTAACTATGAGTATGGATTTTTCTGGCACTTTTATCAGGCAAGTTAAATTTCTACCTTGCATATATACCTGTGAGTCTGTTGAATGATATCGGTGGAACCATCTATGATTTTGGAGGCCTACTGATATATAGTTACACACCTTTAATACATACAAGTATCTGAGGTTGTAAGTTTGTGTATATCCTGTCAGGGATTCAAGAGGAAGGTCATGTTATGTTACCCAAAATCAGAACGGATTTAGATCAGTAGCATTACTTTCATCGTTATATAATATATTATATTGCAGAGAGATATTCCCTTTACTGTTTTATATTGCATGTATATTAATTCTATGTCTTTTTCTTACCTGACATTCCAAATTGCATTCCTTATTTATGGATTTCTGCTGGATTTACATGTCTAAGCTTCAAGCACTCTAGTTTGCTGTCTCTGTAATTGTTTATTTTCTTGCAGGATGGAAAAATAGAAGCAGAGGTCAAGCTCACAGGAATTCTCAGCTTAGGAGCATTACAACCAGGTGAAACACGAAAATATGGCACAACTATTGCACCTGGACTGTATGCGCCTGTCCACCAACATTTTTTTGTTGCCCGTATGGACATGGCAGTAGATTGCAAACCTGGCGAAGCATTTAATCAGGTTAGCATGCAATTTGATTTTTAAGTAGGAAAGGTCTTTAGTGCAAAACGTAAAATTTTCTCTTTCCCCACCTGGCCTAAATCTTAATTCGTAATAGTAAAAATATCAAATAGAATGCTATACATTCAGGTGTCTTCGCTTTCTATAGCAGGACAATGAGCTGTTTAGACTATTCATGGATGAAAAGAATACCACATATGAACAGTGCAGTGCTCAGTAGTTTCTATTTTCATTAGGTCCTTTTTATTGCAAACTACTGATCCAAATCTTTAACATTGTTTCTCCTTTGCACCAACTTCCCTTCGTTTAAAAAATAGAAATCTTTTAGCATTGCTACCGTGGCTTATGAGGTTTCTGTTCTTTTATCTGTGATATTTCATGTTGAACTCCTGATTTTATGACTCAGTAGTTCATTCTACAGTTCCTTGCTGGTATTTATGTTTTTTCTCTTCCATCATAAAGCTAGATTTCATTAAGTATAAGCTTATATCTACCCCTCTGCCCAGGTTGTTGAGATGAATGTCAAAGTTGAAGAGCCAGGAGACAATAATATTCATAACAATGCATTTTATGCTCAGGAAAAACTGCTTAAATCAGAATTGGAAGCAATGCGTGACTGTGATCCTTTATCCGCCCGTCACTGGATTGTAAGTTCTTTCTTATTTTTAAACTCCCTCCTCCAGGAAAAAAAAAAATTCGGATATTAAATTTTTCCCTGGGTGAATATTTCTGCTGTCACTGTCCACTTTAGATGTTGTAGCAGGGACAATCTATAATTTTCAAATCTGGCTGCTGTTTTAAGCTGCTTCTGCTCTGTAAGTTGTGAAGGATATTTCACAGTATTATTTATGCCTACATATATGTTAAATTTATTCACATCAATTGAAAAGATTGTTATGTTATAGTTATTGTGTGTGTGTGTGAGAGCGAGAGAGAGAAATTGCATGATTCAGGTCGTCATTGATTTAAGATTGCCCCGCCATTAGTATCGTGGTCCCCGTATTGAGAAACTATAAATTTTACAAATTGTTTTTACAGATTCCAGGATGCTTATAGTTTTTGAAAATGGTGAAACGCAGGAATGCGTTTGTTATCTTTTTTTCTCCCTACTTTTTCTGTATTCCAAATTTCCTAGGGCATATATTTCCTACAAGCATATTCACTGTGGCAGTAGTTATATTTCAAAATGTTGGGATTATTTGCTAGTTTGAACAAGCTCTATATCTTACGCAATAGTGCACATTTTAGGTTAGGAACACAAGGACTGTAAACCGAACTGGGCATCTAACTGGTTACAAGCTAGTACCTGGCTCAAATTGTTTACCTTTAGCTGGCTCAGAGGCCAAGTTTTTGAGAAGAGCAGCTTTCTTGAAACACAACCTTTGGGTTACTCCTTATGCACGAGATGAAATGCATCCTGGCGGAGAGTTCCCTAATCAAAATCCACGCGTTGGAGAGGGTTTGGCTACTTGGGTTAAGCAAAACCGATCACTGGAGGAAGCTGATATAGTTCTTTGGTTAGTTCACCATTCTTCTAGCTCGATCATAACTGCTACTTGCACAGTTTAATATTAAAATTTACAAATTTTATCAATTTGGGGTTAGTTTGTTTAACTATATTTCAATTTTTTTTACCAAGATGAAATTGTACTAAGAACTACTAACCAAAATCAAAACATTTTTAAATTGACAAAAAAATTATTCGTTTGACTTTAATATGTTAGTTTGATATGGTAAAAAATATAGTGTGTACTGTTGTATTAATATACTTGCTTTGATGCTACTCCTCGAAAACCGTTTTCCATTGCAAACTTGAATAGGCAGCCGTGCTTATAATCATGGTTATCAAACTCTCGAGTTAACTCGTAAACTCGTACGAGTTTACATTTTCAGACATGGCTTCCGAGTTAACTCGGAAGTAAACTCGTTTTCTGCGTAAACTCGGTAGAATTGATTGTGAAATCGGTAGGATTGTGCAGAATGGTGAGTTTGGAGCGATTCTGCGAGCTTGAAAGGGGAAAAAATTAAGAAAAACAAGGTCGTTTGGGGTTTAGGGTTTCATGATCTGATTGTCACTATCTCTCGCGCCCCTCTGTCTCTCCATAGCTCTGCTACAATTCTTTTTTTATTATATATTTAATGAAATGCATCAAAATTAATGATAATAATCTAAGTATTTATATTTTACAATATTTATTTTTATGAACAATATATCTATAAATTTTATTTATTTAAAGTTATATAATTTTGTAGACTTATTTGAATTAAGATATTATTTATATAATTTTTTTTCATCTGGCGTAAACTCTTACGAGTTTACAAGTTGAGTTTACTCAGACTCTTACGAGTTTACTCGACTTTCACGAGTTTACGTAAACTCTCGAATTTGATAACCTTGCTTATAATTAGTAGCTGAGGTGCCATGAATGTCGGATAATTGTTGTCCTATACTTGAAGCTCTGATGTCATGGTTATTTATTTTTTGCGCATGTCAACTTATTTGGCGGAATGTTTCAGGTACGTATTTGGAGTGACACACATTCCTCGATTGGAAGACTGGCCTGTTATGCCCGTGGAACGCATTGGTTTCATGCTTATGGTATGCTATTCATCCTTTGTGAATTTAAATGAGATTCATCCTGAAATGAAACACTTTTCACTTATACAAGAAGAGAAAAATATAAGCAACGATACCTCTCTATTATGGGTTAAATTCATTAAAAATGGGTCGCATTTTTCATTCAACGAGTCTCTCCTGGTACTATACTTTTTAATAAATTTTAACCAATAGAAAAATGTGGTTAGAAAGAATGTTGGTAGTACTTCTTTGTTCCACCAAATGTTGAAACACATTTTTACATGAAATCACAAGTACTAGTTTTGTGATCGTACGTGCATTTTATGATGCAGCCGCATGGTTTTTTCAATTGCTCGCCAGCAATAGATGTTCCACCAAACCCAGGTGATTTGGATGATAAGGAGAACAATGGCTTGCCTGCCAAGCCTATTCAAAATGGGCTAATTGCCAAGCTTTGAAAGGATTGAAAATCTAGACAATCCGGCTCTCCCTCTGTACGTTATGTTCAAATAAGTCAATGTTAAATACAACAGTTTGTAATGGTGTGGTCTTCAACCTGGCTGGATATTTAAGAAACGGCTATTATTGTATGTATAATTAAAATGTATCTTTGTTGTTGCATGGTAGATGCAAGGCTGGATATTTAAGAAACGGTTATTATTGTATGTATAATTAAAATGTATTATTGTTGTTGCATGGTAGATGCAAGGTAACTTTATGTCATTTGATTTTATGAAGAATCTATGGGTGAAGGTGAGTAATTGTGCTAAGTAATAAATGAAATTGGATAATAGTATCGGAAAATGTTTTCATACATGTCTAAAATAGTGATCTACACTTCACACACATCCAGACAGGAGATAATATAAGTTTATTGGAGATATGATCTAATAACAGGATAGATAGTAAGAAACTTGTGGGGGTATGGTTCACAAAAAACACAATAATAATGAATGAAAGTAATTGTATTATACTATCCAATATCTCAATGATATAATGTATATAGCATGTAGTGTACTCGAAAGAGTAAATAGGTTTATATAAATGCAACCTAGGGATAATAGAAAACTATTAAGATAGTTAAGACTAAACATCGTTTAATATATGTGGTAAATGGTCTAATTAGACTTAAATGATGTTATTTGGTAAATGATCTTTTGTGTTTTCCGTCATAGATAAAATAATCTTAAGAGTTAATATATCATAATTTTTCACCTTGGCTCCAAACCCCAATTATGGAAGAGACATAAATTTTTTCTTCTTATAAGTCAGACGCAAATTTATGTTTGATAGGTATGTAATAAATGTAAATTTACGTCTAATCTACAAGGATTATACGTAAAAATTATCTTTTACGTTTGTGCTTTACAAGTCAAATGGAAATGTGTTTAAAAAAAAGACATGCAATGTCTATTTCTTACTCATTTTTCTATCTGTGTGAAACTCTCCTCTAAACTTCTACTATGCTTTTTTTCATGTTATGATTTTCATTGGTTACTAAAACTAGGGGTGGGCAAATCAAACTAAACTGCACTGCACTACTAAAAACTGTATTGAACTAAAAACTAGTTCAGAAAAACTAAACTGCACTAAAAAATAGTTCAGAAAAACTGAACTGAACTGCTTTTGTTTTATTAAACTGTACTGAACTGAACTATACTTAACTGTACTAAACTACACTATAAACTGAACTGAACTACTAACTATACTAATTTTGAACTGAATTATACTAATTTTAACCAAGAACTGCACTAACTATACAACACTAACAACTACAGCACTAACTAGTAAAATTGTATTAATAAAACTGCACTTCATCCTGTAAATTAAACATGAGAAGAACATCATTAATAAAAATCAAAGAACATATCATAAATCAATCTTGACGAGTACATATAATGTAATGCTAAATAAAACTTACAAACTGAAAATAAGTCTTTATAAACTCTTCAATACAAAATAGAACTTCAAAACTCCAGCACATAATCCTTTTCTAAAGACAAAAGGTATTAACACGCCATCACATGTATCATAAAGCAGTAACCAACAAGATTAAACTGTCTCAACAAGACTGACAATATTCTGCGTGTAGCTTCATGCATTTCATTGTCACGTGCAGCAGCAAAAGAATCAATCTGTATCCAAAAATGTAAAAACACAAACAATACGTAAAGTAGTTTTCATAATGCAAAACCCATTTTTCCCTCAATCTCCTCCCCCTTTGTATCCAAAATCAGATACCTCCAACATGGTATCAAAGTGATATCATAAGACCTATTTCATCACTACTTGGCCACTAAATTACCTCAACTAAGGAACATTTACGTTATTTCCCTTCAAATTTATTGTCTCTCTTGCCTGATTCTTCTTTGGCATTAGGTCACAACTATTTTATCATCTCACGATCATCAGCTTTGTGATAACAGTTGAAAAACTGTTATTTTCATACTTAAAATTAACACTAAAAGCAACCTTTACACTTAGAAACTAGCTTGAAATCATGTTTTTCTTCATATTTTTAGAAATAAGAGAGCTAGACAGGTTTATGCTTGATTTTAGTGTTTTTGTGCAGGTTTTAAGGTGAATTTGGTGAAAGAAGTGAAGAAGGAGAGAGATGAAATCAGAAAAGACAAGAGAAAGTGCAAAAAGAGAAGCCGAAGTCACCGCTCAGCGGCAGTTTACCGCTGAGCGGCACTCAGAAGCTTGCGGGAGGTCCGCTGAGGGGCAAAATGGCCGCTGAGGGGAAGAACCGAGCTGACGCACTTACCGCTCAGCGGTAGTTTACCGCTGAGCGGCACTTTAATGGGCTTGGGCTTTTGATTCTTTGTAATTTTAGAATAATATATAAGCTTTAGGACGTCCTAGGGTTTGTATCTTTGGCAGAACGAAGGCAAACACTCTCTCTTCCACCCCTTTGAAGGAGGATCTTGGATGCTCAGGCTACCTCTTCACCTTTTCAGGGTTTATTCTTTCATACTTTCATTGTAATTCATCTAGGTTCACCATGAATATGGTGAACTAAACCTTGTATGTTTGTTGGGGAATCAATGTAATCTCTTGAAGCTCTCATATATGGAATTTATGCTTGCATCTTTAAATTAAGACTTATGCTTTCTTTCATCATTAGTTAGGGTTTTTCCTCTTTGCTTAATGCTTGCATTGTTTAACTCATTCTAATGCATGATTATTGGTTTTGTCGATACGGACACGTACGGGGAAGTCTAGATCCGGGGAATTTCTCCCAATATTATATTGGTTGTCGTTAAGCTCCTGCACTTATGAACTAATCATTAGGAATGCTAGGAATTGTATGAACTCGTGATTAGGGAGAAGCCATCTAGAATGGTACTTTAGAGAGTGGCATTAACAATGATGATTTGAATGTTGAATTCCTAAAATGTATGAGAGTGGATGAGATGAAATTGACCCCCAACAACATATTCATTCATATATTTCATTGAAAGTGTTTATCTTTTGTCTTTGCCATTGATCAAATTTCATGCATACATGTTTATTTTTGTCTTGCATATAAAAATCCAAATATTTCGTTTGTAAGTCCTAGCTAATCAACAAAGCACATAACTAAACTAGGCCGTGAGTCCTTTGGGAAGAACGATACTTGGTCTTACCAAGTTTATTACTTGAACGATTCGGTCATACTTGCCGATTGTGAAACAAGTTTGTGACATCATATTTTGGTGCTTACAAATTTGTCCATCACTTTGTTCTTCATTTTAACCATCTCCTTCACTAGTTTCTTTAGATTATAAATACAAAGATCAATATGTCTCTTCTACTGTAAAATAATAAAGCACATAATTTCTACCACTCTAGTAAAGGCCAAACTCACAAAATCAACTCCGATGGTGCTTATGTAGCTTTCAATGTATGAATCATCCTGTAGCAAAGCATTGAAAAAAATATTGAGCATTTGTGTACTGTTTCCAAGACAAAACAACATGAAAAACAAAGCATTAAGGTTATAGTCTTACGCACATGTACTTTAGATAACTAACAAATTGTGGCAAAACTTCAATCATCCAAATTAATAGCAACACTTGAAGGTTCCACTTCATCTTGAGAGGTTATCTCTACAAAAATAAAATAAAATATTTCATAATTTTTTAACACTTAAAATATAAATTAAAAAGTATATAAATTTGTCATATAATCTCACCTTGCTCAAATTTATCAAGTTCTTTAGGATCCTCATCAAAAAGTATAGAGAAAGGTGTTCCTTTTAACCAATCTTGTGTGCAAACAAGCACTTCCACTATTTTAGGTGTTAGGCAACTACGATAAGGACTAACCACTCTTCCTCCTGTACTGAATGCACACTCTGATGCTACGGTAGAGATAGGAATGGCTAACACCTCTCGAGCCATGTTCGCAAGGATAGGAAATCTAGTCGAGTTGACTTTCCACCAATGTAAAATATCAAGCTCAACTGACTTCATATAAGGTTCAGGATCCTCTCTCAAGTATTTATCAAGCTCTGATATATAATCAAATCTACGTCCTGTAGCTCTTAGGTAGAAACTCATGCCATGAGGATCATCATCATCATCATCTAGTTGAGATTCTTGTTGGCTACTTTGAGAACCCTCCTCAATACCTTGATATTGTTCATAAAGTGTTTTTAAAGATGACAATAATTTTGATTTCAATTCACTAGCCATACTAGATTCAAAGAGGTAGTCAATGAAGTAATTAACAAAATCCAACTTACTCTTAGGGTCAAGCACAATAGCAATCAATAATAAGATATTAATTCCATTAGGATTTCCCCAATATTTTTCATACTTGCCCTTCATCCTTATTGCCATCAATTTTATGCTCACATCACTACTCTCAGAATATTGTCGAATCTTTTTACCAATTCCAAACACCTCCTTCATATACATATGACTCGTGACATAAGATGAACCAGAAATGCGTAGGGTAGCGTCATAAAATATCTTTAAAAATGGTAGAATAGACCTCGCATATTCCCAATCTTCTTCTAATGGCACACCGGCATTACTTTTGGCCATTTCAACCCCAAATTTCTTATCTTGCATATCTAGCAAGACAAAGGCATCTTTATACTTCAAGCTTGCCTCTAACATTAAGTAAGTTGAATTCCACCTAGTTTCAACATCAAGACAAACAATACCTTTGTAAGAAATTCCCTCTTGTTCAACACATGCCTTGAATTTAGCAAATCTAGCAGGAGAAGATTTCACATATTTAATTGCACTCCGGATTTTTGAAATTGAATCTTTTATCTTAAGCCATCCTTCACAATCAAACCTAATATATGAGCACAACAACGCATATGAACATATTCTCCCTTCAAAACAAGACAATTCCATGACAACATCCTTCTTTTAAGGTACTGGACCCCAACATCATTTGCGCTAGCATTATCCACTGTGATGCTAAGGACTCGCTTCAACTCCCAATTATTCAAACAAGCCTCAACATGTTTAGCAATGAGCTCTCCTGAATGTCCCGTTGTTTGAGAAAAATTCAAAATTTTCTTTTGAAGTTTCCAATCATTATCAATAAAATGAGCTGTTAAACTCATGTAATTTAGGTTTTGGATTGATGTCCATGTGTCTGTAGTTAAACAAACCCTCTCACAATGCTTTGATAGAAACATTTTCAACTTTGCTTTTTCCTCTTCATAGAGTTCCCATATTTCACGCCTCAATGTAGTGCGACATGGGACTTCAAATCGTGGTTGCAAGGACCATACAAAGTCACGGAAGTCCTCATTTTCCACAAATTGAAAAGGAAGCTCAGACTTCACAAACATCTTCACCAACTTCATTCGAGATGCATTTTGGTCAAATTTAGAAATAGTTGGTGAAGGGCTAACACTAACTTCTGCAATTGATGATGAAAGCTTTTGCCTTTTGAATGCTTCTCTATTATGATTTTCTTTACATCTCGCCAAATGATTCCTTATCCCACTTGTTCCAGCCAAATATTTAATCAAATCACCACAATAATTGCATTTGGCCTTCTTCTCAGAATGTGGTTTTTGTTTAGTAAAATGTCCCCACACATCTGATGGACCCTTACTATTCTCAGTTGACGATGAATCGATACAAGGAGGTAAATAATCCATTCTAGAAGTATTTGGTGTGAGGGTTTCTACCGTTTCTGACATTCACGTCACTACATTAATTAAGAGTTCAATCAAACAAAAGGCAAATTTATCTAAATGATGATGATATTACGTATCTAGTTAAGTGTTAAAGTACCTAGTCAGTCTGTACTCACCCAATAATTTCAAACATACTAGTTAGATAAAAAATGATTAATATCTATTTAGATTTTGAGTTAACAAAAGGAAGAGAAAAGAGGACCCAATAGAAATAAAAAGAAATAGAGTAGATCAGTAGACTGCACATCAGCAGTCATAGGATGATGATAATAGTTTATAAGCTTTGAATATGTTTTTAATTTATAGACTTCTAATGTATTCACTAATGGTTTATTTAGCCGATCTAATTTCTTTTTCAATTCTTCTATTTTTAAATCTGTATCGTTTTTTAATCTTAATGAATCTAATTCTTTATGTGGTACGTTGAATAACTTATATATTAGTTTTATAGGTTCTTTATGTGGTATTTATAAAATTTTTCTCTAAAATTTTCTACTTGTTGTTTTGTAAATGTTTTACAATACCAATCTCTCCTTTCTTTATTAAAATTAGTTTCATAATCTTGTCTAATCCAATTTTTATCTATTTCAAAAGTTTCTTCTCTACTTAAAGTATTTAATCTTAAATGTATTTCAAAAGGCAATTTTATAGTGTTCCACTGTAAACAAAATGAACTACTTGACCTGCTTCTACTTTTTATATATACAGTGCTATGGGTGTGCATATCGTGATCACTGTAAATTGAGTTGCCCATACAGTGGAAGTATACAGTGCTATGGGTATGGTATAATTTAGAGTTTACAGGGTAAGTGAGCAATTACTGGGAATCTGTTTTCGAATTTATATTAAAAAAATTAATTTTATCATACTAGTAAATTTCGACCAGTATGTCACATTTTCAAAGTATATGTGTTCATTTTGACTGTAATAACATGAACATCAAATAAACTGAATAGAAGACAGAGTGATAAAAAAACCAACCCTTGACTTAGGTTATTTACTCTAGAGATTTTTTTTTTTCAATTTCTGCAAATGAAAATTGGATCAATATGTTGCTGCAGTGTACAATCAAATGACCTTTAATGAGATTCACTTTGTTTAAAGCTTACCACACTCATTTTTGAAATTGAGCTAGTTTTTAATATGTTAATATGCACAATCTGAAGCGATGGTAACAACACCATAAAGACTGATGCTGCACATTAATGATTTAATTCAATATTTTGTATTCCCATCTGTTTTCATGTATATATCAAGAATATACTAGATGAGTATAAGATAGGGATATTTTGATATCAAATAGAGGTTTTAATCATGCTTTTGGATACCTAAGCAGGAAACAATGTAAATATTTTTTGTATAAAGGTTGCGGCACCCAATTGTTCCAATATATATATATATATGCTGATAAAAAAAAACATATGTACATGGATGTTAACTTTGACACAACACAACCAAAGTTAAAACTAACAGCAAATAAGTGGAAGGTAATTCAAAGGTTTAGTAAAGTTATGCCTATTGATTTATCATATCTAGAACATAAATAATCATAATATTTTGTCCAAAAAAAAGATGTACTAACACCATTTTGTTTATACTCGGCTGAAAATTTTCTTGTTTTAGCTTTGAACTGTGAGGTGAGAATAAGTGTCATTTCTGCAACAATTTGTTATTTTGTCTCTGTTTTCTCATATGCTTATCTCCTAAACAACATAACGCATCATATTAAACTCCCTAGACCATTTATTATAATAGTAAAATACTCATGCATATCTGCATCACAAGATGCTCACACGTTGCAGCTTGGAATTCATATCCAAACAGGTAATGCTAACACAGTTTATGGTAGCTCTCAATGTGAATCCAGCAGGGTCGTGTCTTGTATATTATGCCCACAGATTCTGTGGCTACTTTCTCTGTCTCGTGAACCAACAGGGACACAACCATACCATTTCTTGTATTCTCATATAGATAAAATATCAGATCAAGACAAATCCAATCAACTAGGTATCTATGTATACTTATCAGTTGTTTGTTTTTACAGATGAGAAAGGATGGCAGAGGGTCTTACCCGCCTATAAAAAAAATTCCCAGGCAAAGCTTTCAAATGAAGTAAACAAATTTCTGCTATTAAGTTTATTATGAACTATAATCTCATCCTTTCATTTTTAATTTGCATGAACGCCATGAATCCTAGACTGTATGAGATGCTAATCAACAAATCTGAACACTAGAAGCTACTCATAACTTATGTGTCGTTGTTTTGTCAACATCCGAACAGAGAAGTTTTGGGTTGTCTCCTCTACCCCAATAATTTCTCAAAGTCTTCAATAGGCTGTTGTGGACTCAGAAGAACATTTTATATCTTATAAAACACTTTCATATCAAAGTTCTTACTTATCTGTCATCAACCTCTCTCTTTATCAATCAATCTAGAACTCTATAAGTCAGAGAATCTACCCTTACGGCAAATAAAATCAAATCTCCTAAACAATTAAAACTCCCACAAAATCCAAAAGAAAATCAATTGTTACCCTTCATCCCAGATGAATATACTTTATGTGCATAGCTTTCCAATTTTATTTATCCCCTTTTGGAAGGGGAAGGAAAAAAAATGCGTACCTTTGGTTGCAGAGTGATATGCCTTTGCTTCTAGCTAAAGGAAGAGTGTTCTCAGAACCTTCGACAATGGTGGTAGAGCCTTCGACAGTTCGACGACGGCAGAGTGCGGCATAGCCTTCGACAACGAGCCTTCGACAACGACGAGCCTTCAACGGCGGCGAGCCTTCGCGAACCTTCCACAGCGGCGAGCCTTAAGAGCGGCGAGCCTTCAACCGGAGCAGAACCTTTAACAATACTGAGAAAGGGATGTAACGAGACAAGGAAAAAATTTAGATGGCAAATATACCTAAACCACATTACAGTACAGTTAACTGTATTAAAAATAAAATAAGTTCAGTATATTTAAACTGAACTATTAAACAGTTAACTAGGTTTCAGTAAAAATAGTTTAAGTTTTGGTAAGTACAAAAGAGTATAGATAAACTATAGTTTACAGTTTTTAAATAAACTATGCCCAGCCCTAACTAAAACTTATGCTTTTGGCATTTCTTGTGTGTGGTTAATTGGGAAACATCTTTTTTTTTTCAATTATTTTTTTGAATTTAGGTTAGTTTACTATACATCTCAGTAGTTTATGGCCAAACTATTTTTAAGGGAACTCAGACATAACTATGTATGAATGTCTCCCTAATTTAAATAGGAGTTTTATGATTTTAGGTTTAGATTTGGTTAAACTAGATTTTATATGCATAAAGTTTAGGTATAAAAATTCATAAAAAATATTATGAAATTATTTTTTGTTTATTATGTTTTGTTAGTTATTTAAATTATAATTTTAGATGTAGACATTGAATGAACCTTTCACGTTTGAAATTTAGTGAAATGATTAAACTTTAATAATTTGTATTAAATCTTGAATTTTTCAATTGGATAATTGGAAAAATTATTTTTCATAATTTGTTAATCTGTACATTTTAAGTTTGTGCATAAATTTGATAAAAAATTTGGTTAAGACCATTCACTAATACAAAAATATTGTATAATGTCACACATTCAACGTCCAATCATTGAATAACCAACGTTAAAAATGACTGGTGACATTTTTGTAAATAAATGTAATATCCTAAACGTCCATACCAGAATAAATGAATACCAAATACTCCTTTGCTTCCCCATAATTTCCCTTTAAATAAAATATCAGATCCTTCGAAAACCCTACACCTCCATTCACCAAAATTTTCTTTCCTACAGAGATTTCGTAACCAACAATCATTTTGTTAACTTTTTTTTGGACTTCTATTAACTCTTTCAAGTTCACAAAAGCAAGACATTTCTTTGTAGTTGATTCATCTTCATTATGAAAAGTTTTTGTGAAAATTGAAGGTATGATAAAAATTCAGAGAAAAAAGTTAACAAATCTGTATTTCAAAAACCTTCCCTATTTACACATAACCTATGGTTCTTTTGGTGGTTTGGTTTTCATTTTTTTTGTCTATGTTTTGTTATAATGTATTTCTGTTGGTTTTGTTTTCATTTTTGACCCTATGTTTTGAAAAACTGGATTTCTTTTTGAAATCCTCTGAGGTATATGGCGTCAGCCTATGCCAACATTCAATGTCATAGTTGATGAATTAATATTTTCTTGACTTCACATAGCTTATTGTACTACATTTAATTAGGGAATTGTGCTTGAATGTCCATTATTTCCCATGTTTTTCTAATTGTGCTTAACTTGACCAGTAATTTTTATTTTAATTAATTTGAATTATCTGAGGCTAATTATTGTCATTATTAATTGCAGGGAAATTTTTGGATTATTATTTTGGGACATTAAAGGACTGCCACATCATTCTCCACTCACCACATCAGCATTTTAATTTAATTTAAAATGTAATTTCATTTTTAGGGCATTTTTGGACAGATTTAGCACATTGGATCGTTTTTGGCCATTTTTGGGAGAGGGCCAATTGTGGATTCTGACCTAGTTATGTGTGTCAAGGGGGGGGGATCCTAAACACCCTTTTTGCATTTTCACGTTTCTAGGTTCTAAGGAGAGCTCTCATGGACGTCCATTTTCATTTTCTCTTCTCTTTTGTTATGAACTCGTTTTTGGATTGATGAAATTCATTTCTGCACTTGTGATTCTTCATTTTCGTTTTCCTCTCTTTGCTTGCTATTACATTTTCGTGTTGGGTTCCTCTTAGAATTTCGTTTTTCTTATTTGAATTGCGGGTTTCCAACACTCTTTGTGTTTTTTAACATTGTTTGCATTTTCCAACACTGTTTGAAGCCCAATTATGTTTTCTGTTCTTGTTTTTCTGCTAGGGTTGTGTTTTCAGTTTCGTATTATCTCTTTGCATCCATTTTCAGTTTCATATTTGCAATTGTTTCCGCTATGATTATTAGAATTCATTTTAACAGTGTTGAACTCATTTTAATGATAGCTTAAATCTATTTGGGTTGGTGATTAGTGAGGTTGCAATGATTCCATGAGGTTTCTGAGTTGTTGATGTAACTGCCTTGCTTTGCATCATGCTTAATCAGTTTTGCACTTGCAATTAGAACACAGTGGTCTAATTGGGTTTAATTCTTGCTTAGTTAATTAATCATGTGCAATTCATTTGCTTAATTCGTTTTTAGGAAAACCCAATTAATCTTTGCTTAGTTAGTTGACTGGTGTTGGAATAGGGTGAGAGCAATGTTTAATTTATTATTAATCAATGATTGTAAGCATTATAATTGAGCTAAACACCAACCTGTCTCTTTAATTAATGTTTTAATCAATGTTTTAATTAGAGAATTTAGTTAGTAAAACTATCCACATAACCCCCTATTACGTGTTTGACATATTGCCTGAACCACATTTGGTCCTTGAGAGAAGAATCTAGGGGTCATTCTCCTAGTATACTGCACTTTAATTGCACATTAATTTGATTCGGGTATGCTCGATCAATAACAATTATCTCTGTTTTCTCTTTCAAGTTTTTGTTTGCTTCATTTTTCAATTCTTTATGGTTTGTGATTGTAATTAATTATGTGTATTTTTGGTGGATCGACTTGGAATTTTGATCTCATTACAAAGTAAATCTCTAATGATATCTTTTACGTTATTATACTTTTTCAAACTTAGCTTCAGTACATTGCAAAATCTCAGCACAATACTTAGCTTCAAATAATTAGAGTTCTTCTGTTGATTTTGGGAATTGAATAAATGTGGCAAAATACTTTTTATTGATTTTGGGAATTGAATCAACAGTCCTGAGTATGGCCTTTATGATTGTCGTGGTGATGTGGTTGGATACTTTTGTCAATTATGTGTCTCTACTACTGCCAAGGAAGCCCCTCAACACTGCCCCTAACAAGGTCTCTACTATGGTTGGTATTATTTTTTCGTTCTAAGGTATTATGCGACTGTTTTAACAAACATACCATGGCATGTTCTTAGAGAAAAAAATATATCTAACATGGAAGATATTTAGAAAGGTGATGATTTTGTGAGAGGGTTGATCAGAAAGCAACAAAGGAAACTAACAAATTATTTTATATGGATGTCTTCAATTTGAGTTCCATAAAGAGAAGATATGGCTTGGTGCAATGTTCTAGAGATCTCACAAATGAAGGGTGCAGACAGTGTTTGGAGAACATATTAGCCAAAGTGGCCAAATGTCATGAACAGATAGGATGGGTGATTTGAACTAGAGGTTGTGCAATAAAGTATCATGATCATATGTTCTACTAACAAACATCTTCAATTGCTGAGCCTAATCCGAAATTAGGTGATTCATTGATCTTACAGTCACTTTTTTCATTTGTTGTATTGTAATTTGGAATAGTAGTGACTTTCTGTGACACAGGTAATACTTGTTTGTTTATTTATTATAAGAACCAGGAATTATTTAAACCAGAAACATATTACTACATTATGTTTCATTCTTTTTAAGAAAAAAAGTAAAGGTGAAAGAGTTATCTAATGGCTTGGTTCTGTATAGCCAAAAGCATTCAAAAAACATATCTAAGAGAAAGAATATGAAAGCTTGAGTCTGCACCGATACGAAGACCAATTTCGTGACTTCAAAGTTGCTTTCACGCATTTTGATGTACCAGATTCCGTTTACCACTTGTGAACATGCATTCAGAAATCAATCACTTTAAAGTGAGAGAAGAGAACCACCATTTCCAGCTTAATGCAAAATCACACACATAAAAAATAACACTTCAACATTATGAATATGGGTTCCTTTGTGAATTGCTTTCGTTGCTACTTTCTGATCTTGTTTTTCACACCTACGTATTAATATATTACTCTGTTTTGAAATCTTAGATGCACATTCAGGTTTTGTTCTCTTGCTGTAATATCCTTGTAATACAACATCCTAGTTCAGAAAGTAATTTGGAAAATTATTTATTCTTCTTTTATACTATTACAGATAAGCAAGGGGGAAATAACAAGTCAAAAATCTTGATTATTAGCTTCATTCGTCTATCATCATATCCCAATATTCAAACTGAGGACACACTGAATAAAGACCTTCCTACTATCCCATTAATCACAATTCTACAAAGTACTGGTGGAGGGAGTGAGTCCATTGAGGGAGTCATTCGACGTGGAAGACGTATTTGATGAGGGAGAGGTGGTTGACAACAGCGATGGCGGATGCAAGGGTGCTAGTGTAGGAGAGGAGGGAAAAAAGGGTTGGGGCGAGGTCGTGGGAGTGCTGGTGGTGGGTCCTGGCATTGGCGGAAGCGGGGTCGTTAAAGCCGAAGAACTTGGAGATTAGGGTTGGGAAGGCGATGGAGAAGAAGTGGCGAGATTGGTCGGGTGAGTGAGAGTGTAGGAAGGAGTCGTTAGAGGCGCAGACATATGCTATTTGGGGAGGGTTGTTGGAGGATTGGATGGCGGAGGATAATTCCTGCGATTTGGAGGGGGAACCGAAGGTTTAGGAGGAGTGAGGGTGCATGACGCGATTTAGGGTTTTGGTTGCAGATGAATGAATGAGGTTTTGAAGAGGTGTGTGTGTTTATGGTTAAAGGTAGTGTGATGGAAAAGTTTTAAAAGAGAGATAGGCAAAGGAAAATGATGCCCTTTTAACAAAAGAGAGAGGGAGAGAAAGGAAGTTGAACGCGAAAAGTTGGAGGCCTTGAAATGGAATATAAGGGAGTGCAATAGAAGGAATCCCTTCGGTCCCTCCAACACTATTCCAGCGCCACTGCTAGATTGACCAGTTGCCCAATCCACGTACAAGCTCCACTCAAAACATGAGGTCGTTGGTGGTAGTTTTGCCGTAAAATCTGCTAAGTGTTGGCCTTTGACAGACCCTCTTGGTTCATATTATGGGCCAAACTCTGATAGTTCTACCACCCAAGATCTTGGAGATTGGGTGGTCCATTCGGACCACTACTTGGTGACCTTGAAAATATGGTCAAAGTCTTCTGGCCACGTTGAGTAATGCCAGCGCGACCTTTTCCACCTGTGTGTAGTAGGTTTCATCGTCCTAAAGGGTTCGACTCACGAAGTATATGAGACTTGGTTCTGGTTTTTCTTGTAACAAGGCGGCGCTGATGGCTTTGTCCGATACCTCCAAATAGACCTGTAAATCCTCACCTGGACGGGCCAATTCATGATTGGGGGGGTAAGTCAACATCGCCTTCACGCCCTCAAACGCCTTTTCGTAGTCGGCGTCCTACTTTTCTTCCGACTCCTTCTTCATTTTTCTCAGGACCGGTCGAATACGATCGGCCAGCTTGGGGATGAACCTAGATAGAGCTGTCAGTCTGCCGACTAGTCTCTGGACCTCCTTCAGGGTCGTAGGGCTTTTCATTTCTAGGATGGTGGCGCATTTGTCCGGATTAACTTCTATCCCTCTAGCCGTTAGCATAAAACCCAAAAACTTCCCAGCCCCCACCCCAAATGTGCACTTGGCCGGGTTCAACCTCATCCCAAATCGCAGGACACGACTAAAGACCTCCTCCAGATCTCTTATGTGCTGGGCTCTAGATTCTTATCAGAGCACCATGTCATCGACGTACACATCCATACACTGTCTAATCTGAATCGCAAAAATCTTGTCCATCAACCGTTGATAAGTCATCCTATCATTCTTCAAGCCGAAAGGCATAACCTCATAACAATAGTTGGCCTTCTCCGTGATCAAGGCAGTCTTCGCCCAGTTCGAAGCGTAGATAGGGATCTGATTGTAGCCCGAGTAGGCATCCAAGAAACTCCGCATTTTGTGGCGGGATGCCCCGTCAACTAGATCGTCGATGCAAGGCAAGGGGTGGGCGTCCTTCTGGCAAGCCTTATTCAGGTCAGTGTTACTTCACTCACGAAACCTGCTTCCCTTAGCTTTGCGACCTCCTCCTCGACCGCCTTCCTTTTCTCGTTCCCCGTCCTCCTCTTCTTTTGGGCGATTGGTCGTGTCTCCTTGAAAAGTGCTAGTTTGTGGGACATAACAGAAGGGTGGATCCTTGGCATATCGACGACCATCCTCGGCAAGTGTAACCGAATCGTATCAAGTAATAAACCTGGTAAGACCAAGTATCGTTTTCCCAAAGGACTCACGGCCTAAACAGTTGTGTGGTTTGTTGATTAGCTAAGATTTGTAAAACCGATTGATTAAGATTTAGATGCAAATACTCAAAAGTAAATATGAATGCATGGATTGATCAATGGTAAGAAGAAGCAAAACACGTGAATTGAAATATATGAATGAATATGTCGTTGGGGTTTATCAATTTCATCCTATCCACTCTCATGTATTCAGGAATTCATCTTTCTTCATTAATTGTTAATGCCACTTTCTAAATTACCTTAAACCCGATGTCTCGGTGAAGAAAGCCTAATCATAATCACTAGTTTAGTTTGTCTTGTCTCCATAGCAATTAATCATGCATTATAGTGAACAGAAGCTTAAAGGCAACCAATCATCATACTCCTATGTCTAGGTTTATACTACTATTGGGAGAGATTCCCCAGATCTAGATTTCCCCGTATGTGTCCATATCGACAAAATCAATGATCATGACATCGAATGAGTTAAACAATGCATGCTTTGAGCAAAGAGGAAAAACCCTAACAATTACTGAAGAAAACATGTATCTAAAGAAGATTTTGAAGAACAAATTCCATACATGAGAGTTTCAAAAGGATTACATTGATTCCCCAACAACAATAAAAGTTTAGTTCACCATATTCATGGTGAAACTAGATGAAATACAATGAAAGAATGACAGATAGAACCCTAGAAAGTTGAGAAAGGAGCCTTAGCATCCAAAATCCTTCTCTAAGGGGTGAAAGAATGTGTTTCTGCTTCGTCCCAGCCAAAGATACTTGACCTAGGTTAACTAAAACCTTATATACTATTCTAAAAATTACAGAAAAGTGAGCCCAAGCCCATCAGAATGTCGCTCAGCGGTAAATACCGCTCAGCGGTAAGTGCGTCACATCTATTCTGCCCCTCAGCTGCAGTTTTGCCCCTCAGCGGTGACTGCGGGTCTTCAAAGTGCCGCTCAGCGGTAAATGGTGCTGAGCGGTACTTGCGGCTTCTTCCTTTTTTGCATTTTTTCTTCCTTTTCTGAATCCAACTCTTACCTCCTTCACTTCTTTCACTCAATTCATCTCAAAAACCTGCAAAAACAAGGAAATCAAGCATTAAATCTGTCCAACTCTCTTGTTTCCAAAAACATAAGCAAAAACATGATTCCAAGCTAGTTTATAAGTTATAAAGGTTGTTTTTGATATCAATTTTAAGTATAAAAATAATAGTTTTTCAACTGTTATCACTAGCCATTGTAGTGACTTGGGAATCGTCATTCTCCACCCTAACTGGTTGTAACTCTCCCAGAGGCTCCATCCGGTCATCTGTGTTCATCCGAGGGTCAAGGTCCGCCCTTGCCACCTCTGACTTAGTTCCCTTTCTTCTGGGCGAGTGGGGATACAACTTCAAGCCTACGACATAACCGTTCCCCTCTCCGACAGTGTAGACCGTTCCCCTCTCCGACGGTGTAGACCGTTCCCCTCTCCGACGAGTACTTCATGGTGATGTAGGGGGTTAAAACTATGGCTCCAAAAGCATTGAGGAAGGGTCGGCCAAGGAGGACGTTGCACGAGGTATTGGCCTCGACCATCAAATATCAGACTCTTTTCTCCTTGCTATCCCGCCCGATCCTGAGACAAGTTCGAAAGTCCACGTAACCTCGGGTGTCCACCCATTCTCCAGCAAAACTAATTACCTGTTCGTTGTACGGGGCGATCAAGTCTTCCGACAAGTCCATGCACTGGAAAGTTTTCCAGTATAGAATGTTGATGGAGCTCCCTTGATCTAAAAATACTTCGCTCACTCCGTACCGAGCTATTTCGGTCGTGATGACCATGGGGTCGTCCTATTCCGGGTCGAGAGCGTGGAAATCTTCATCAGTAAAAGTGATTGGATGCATGGTCCTCCTGGGCCTATCCACGGCATGGACCGATTGGAGAGCCCAAACATGTCATTTCCTAACCGACGATGACGATCCCTGATGGAAGCAGCTCCACTCTTCAAGACTGAGTAGCTCCTCGAACCAGAAAGTGGTAGCGAAATGAAAGAAGTGACTGGTGAAGGCAATGCACGGTAGGTGTTTGTGAAAATGTTTGGTGCGGTTTTGGAACTGTGTATGCAGTGGTTCTAACTCAAAAAGCCTTCCAAGAGGGAAGGAAGCTAGAGAATGAGTGTGCTAAAGTGGCACAAGACCAAAAACTTGAAGAAGAAGTGGCTGGAACCAATTCAACAGCATTTCACTACATCAATTCAAGTTGAATTTCCAAATGATGAAGCTCTCTTTTATAGGAGAAGATGGGCTTGGAAGTGATGAATCATTATTTTCTTCACTTCACTTAGTTTATTGTACTAAAATTAATCAGGAAATTATGCTTAAATGTCCAGTATTTTCCCGTTTTTACTGATTGTGCTTAATTTGATCAAAAATTCTTATTTTACTTAATTTGAATTATCTGAGCTAACTATTTGCATTAGTAATTGCAGGGAAAATTGTTGGATAATATTTGGAGAGTTAAAATGTGACATCAATTATATTTTAAGCTAAAATGTTAAGAGATGTGAATTTCATTTTGTTTTTAGGAGACTTGGAGTAATGTCACGGTTTTGGAAAATTCATTGTGTCACCATTTTACAAAATCACGTGTGAAAACTCTAAATTGCTGAGTTATTGAAGTATCATCTCTCTGAAAAGAGAAATAGCACACGGCCCCACAATTCATTTTGTCAATATTCAAGTGGGCCATTCCACATTTTCTTGCTGGTGATTTGCAAATGATTTGAGAGAAACATTCTCGGAACTGTTACAGAGCATAACTCACGGCTGCCACATTTGCTTGGAATCTTTCAAGAAAGAAGATAAAAAGAGTAGGAGCCACCACCCACGTTGTTAGCTTGCAGACAACATTCCACGGCCTCTACATCCTGGAAAATTCATTTTGCCAAGCAAGTTGGAATAAAAAGGGGACCACCATGTTGTTGCAATGGAATCCATGTTGGCAAAACACCAAATGATGGAGACCCCTTAGTATTGCTCACGGGTTCTCTCATCTGGGAATTAGTTTTCTTGCAAAAGAGACCCACACGTCCACCAAAAAAATAGAAGCAGTTCTCGGTCCTTCAATGCATCCAGCAGCTGGCAACAGAGAAGAACACGGCCTGCAGGAAGCACACAACGTTCCAGCAAAGCCATGGCAGCAGCTTGGACCAGCACCAGCAGCAGCGTTCACATCAGACAACAGCTTGGAGTGGAGTCTTGGCCAGCAGCTTGAAGCGGAAGCAGTCCAGCTTCGTCCAGCAAGTGGTTGCGTCCAGCAAAGAGGTGCACTCGGTCCAGCAGTGGTGTTCTTCATTCCAGGGGCAGCCACCACAATTGAAAGCTGACGGATCCATCCAGCTGCCACCGTAGAGCACTGTCACGGCTTGAGAAGGTCTTCACGCCCAACACTTTGAAGAAGGCAGCTGCACCAGTTATGTCCAGCAAAATGGAGAGGAAGCCTACGTCCAAACTGGTACACACGGAAGCAAGCAGCTGAAGAGAGGAAGATCACGGCAGCAAGCAAGAGTTGCAGCATCACACGCACACTCCACATCCCATGGCAGTTTCAAGCATCTAGAAGCCAACGTCCAACAACTTGGAAGTGGTATGTGCATGAAGAGAAAAGAAGGAAGAGCTTGTCTCGGACAGAAGTTGGATGCAGCCACCCACAAAGATGAAACGGTCCAGCAGCTACCAGCATTTCACGTTCAGCTAGAGGAAGTAGCAGCCACGGCTCTACAACAGAGAAATATCACGGTGCATCCAGCCATCTCCACCAGTTCAGTAGAAGCAGTAACCACGGTCTAGGATTGGAAAATGGAATGGTGAAGCTGGAAAAGAGAGGGCCCATCTTATTTTATCTGGAAAAATGGAATGTTTTGTTTGTCTTTTTTTGAAAACATGATGGGTGCATTCATTTTAGTAGAAAGTGGAGCACTTTCAGAAAAGAATACAGAGGGCCCCTTAGTCTCATTTTAAACCGTCTAAGAGTGAGGGATTTTGGTTATAAAAGAGGCATGGCCGTGGAGTGTAAGAGGAGAGCTCTAGTAGGGAGTGTAGAGTAGAAGGCACACGTCTGGACGCCTGGAAGAGGCTCTCGGGTTCTTCTCTTCCAGGGAGCTCTGTCTCTTGATTTTCATTTTTCCAATGCAATGTAGAATTTTTCTTCAGTGTTATAGTAATTAAAACAGTTTCGTCATTTCAGTTTGTGTATTTTATTTTAACTGTTCAGTAATTTTATTTCAAGTGTTAAAACTTTGTTGAATTTTATTTTCAGTTAAGTGTTTTATTTTTGTTATCTGTTTTATTTTACTGTATACTGTTTTCTGAACCGTTAAACTCAGTCCGTTCGGTTTATTTTCAACGTTGTTTTTACTGTTCATTTTCACCGATGCTTTGGGTAAATTTCAAACACAGCGTAATTTTCCGTTTTGTGATTTTACCATTTTTTACCGTTTGGTTTTATAGTCCTTAAAATTTATTTCAACGTTTTTAATTCAGTCTTGTTTAATTTTAACCGCAACCAAAAACACCAACAAAACCCCCCACTACGTGTTTAATCTGAGACCGAACCACCAAAATTGGTCCTTGAGAGACGACCTAGGAGTCACTTCCTAGTCTATACTGCATTAATTTCTGTGCACATCAAATTTGTATGACCGCGACAGTCGTATCAGGAAGCGTGCAAGGAAAGCTACATAATAGAAACGTGCAAGAATCTAAATGCAATGTGCAAGAGTAGCTTCCAAAGGTAGCCTTGTGTTCCATGTGGCAAATGTTGAAAACATGTGCATTTGAATAGGCTCATGGCTGGATGTGTTTCATGTGGTACATGTGGAAAATGTGTTTCACGGTTGGCTGCCATATGCATTCCTACTTGCTTCCTTGTCTCTCCCTTGCTTCCTTGTCTCACCTTTATTGGTAACCTATAAAACAAGGTAAAGATATTTAGTTAAAGAAGAACATGCTAAGACTTTAGAAAGAAAAGATTAAGTCCTTTATTCAACTTCCCTTTCTTGGTCTTAGAGTGAAGTTGATACTTCTTTGGATTGAAAGTCCCTAAAGGGATTGCAATCATTCCCTCCCTCTTTAAAACTATTTGTCCTCAAATCGAGAAGAAAGAAAGAAGCACAACTTTGGTTTTCATTGGCCAACGTGTCAAAAATATATCTACAAAAAATAGCAAAAATTATTATGATTAATGAAATATATGCAAAGATAAGAAGATAAAATCAAGGCCTTTTGACAAAAGTGGTATGAGAAGAAGTCTTGGCCTTTAATAAATTTTTGGATTCACTTTGTTTTGAACATTCCCCATGATAAAATGAAGAAACAAAGTGATGTTTGTGCGAAGGAGAGTCAAGGTATTTACCTTTTAAGGAAGAAGTTAACAACATGCATACCTTTGTCTCCTTCTTATTTTCTTGAGAAGGTTGCTGGTCCAACCTATTTTCTTGTTTTCTTTCTTTTTCAATTTTTTCTTTGATTTTTATCTCATCCTCTTTCACTTGTTCAGGTGTAAGAGGAATCAATGTGATTTTATTTTCTTTATGAAGGAAAGTTATTTTGTTGGTGTAGCCATCATGAGTGGAGTTATGATCATATAGCCATGGCCTACCAAGTAATACATGCCCAACATCCATTGGAACAACATCACATTAAACGTTTTCGTCATAGTTGCCAACGGATATTGGTATGGTTACCTGTGTGTTCACTACTATTTCTTCATCCTCTGTTATCCACTGAAGCGTATAAGGCTTGGGAAGAGGAATAGTAAATAAGGCAAATTTGTTCACCACTCTAGAACTACAACAATTGCAAGAGGAACCACTATCCACAATCAATGAACAAGTGTTTTCAAAGATTTTGCATCGTGTTCGGAATAGGTTTTCCCTTTGTGATTGTTTTAGTTCTTTGGTTTGACTTCCAAGAAGTCGTCTTACCAATAATAACTCACCTTCACAAGGTAAGGCTTCTTCCTCAGATATAGAAGTATCTGAGTCACTAGAAGAATCTTCATTTTGACTTTGATGGTCTAAGAGATAAGTAGACCATTTGTGAGGACACTCAGAAGAATAATGTCCTCTCTTTCCACACTTAAAGCATTTGGTCTCTCTACCCCTTGTTTCTTTTGAAGATTCTTTGTGAAAGGTATTTCTTTCTCGCTCTCTCTCTTTTTCTTTACCTCTCACTTTCTCTTTCTCTTTTTCTTTTTCTTTTCATACCTCTTTGGACTACCCTCCCTCTTAAGATCATTCCTATACTCGGAGGTGGTAGGGTAATGCCTTTTAGTGGAAGCTTTTCTTCTAATTTGTTCTTCCACTCTCACACATAGCTGCACAAAGTCATTGAGATCTAAATAAGGTAAAAGCTCTACCTTGTCTCTGATCTCATAGTTAAGACCACTTTGGAACCTAGCTATGGTGAATCTCTCTTCCTCTTTGATTCCAGCTCTTAACATGAGTAGTTCTAACTTTTGTCTATATTCCTCAACACGCATGTTTCTTTGTTGAAGTCTATGGAGCTTATCCATGACCTCTCTGGCATAGTAGGCTGGAACATGCCTCCGATGCAAGGCTGCCTTTAACTCATTCCAGTATTGAATGGTATAGTCGCCATGCATCTTTTGATCTCTAATGATGGAGGTCCACCAATAGAGGGCTGCACCTTGAAAGGTTAAGGTGGCTAGGGTCACTCTCCTCCTATCATCTATGTGGTAACATTCAAAAATTTGTTCAACCTTCATCTCCCACTCAAAATATTCTTCCACATTGTCTCTGCCATAAAAAGGAGGAAGGTCTAATTTGGGTTCCACATGATGTTCTCTATGATGGTGGTGTCTCCTAGGAGGGTGTTGATAGTGATCATAAGGATGAAAACTATTGTGATCACTATGTTGGGAATGATCACCATTATCAGGGTGTTGTCTATGAGAGTGTTCCTCATTATTTTGTCCTCTCTGATTGAGAGTGAGGTTTGCAACCATCTGTCTGAGTTCATTTAACTCAGCTTTAGTTCTATTAAGTTCCTCTCTCAATTGCATAGCTTCCTGATCATGATGAATGGTACCTTGAACACTAGAGTGACTCATACTTGTGAAGTAGAGAAAATAGTTTCACAAGAGTTTTGAAAGGCTTCACAAGTGTTGAGTCAAAATACTTTTCAAAGATTGTTTTTGTGTTTTTGGTGAATGACTTCTAGATAGATTCTAAAGGTGAAGAAATCGAATAGCTCCCAGGAAGGAGAGGTGAGTCTCAATGGACAAGCTTAAAAACCTTGTCCTTCCTTAGCCAGAGTTTCTCCTATTTCTTACCCAAGTTTCAATGGAGAAGTCGTTCAAAAAATTTTGGAATGCAACAATGAGATGCGCCTAAAAACCAAAAGAAGGTTTAACTATATGAGCGGGGACCTAGATATCACGGAGACGTAAAACAAAAATATCAACAAGCAAAAATTAAAGAAAGATGATAATGAAATGAAAGAGTGAGACACGACTCTAAGGGAAAGTGCAAGTGACACTTGGAGCCACTTGACACACTTTCACACTAGTAAGTGGAAACTAAGATATTACAATGTTTGTTTGTGCACTTGAAATTGCTTAAAGCATTTTTCCAAGCCACTTTAAGTTGTAAAAATGAAAAGGCAAAGAAACTTCAAATGTTCCGTGATATAAAGCCAAAATACAAGTAAATGTTGGTACAATGGAACAAAGCCAAGTGTGGCTGCTGTTTCTGGGTTGTGCAGATCCAAAAATGGTGAGCAAATGTGTTGTATTGGCTGTAGCCCTTTTAACACCTCATCAGTGAAACTTTGCACTTCGAGTTGAAAGTCTGTAGCCCTTTTAACACCTCATCCACTTCCTAAGATGCTACCCCCTTGGAGCAAGGAATATGAGGTAAAACAGCTGCACCAATACTTCACACAACCATACACCAGCAACAAACAATTAGCACAAAAATTTGGTACTGCACTAGTTTTATAATTGCAAACCAAATTGACAGCAGAATGTGAAGCCAAAGAATGGTGAATTCTAATGATTGTTGGGCTGGAATAAAAGGTGGCATGCAAAAGGAACCTAAGAAAGGGTCTAGAACAGATTAAACAAGCAAGAAAAACTCAAAACGAAGGGCAAATTCAAGTGCAGTGAAAGTGTTTGATGGAAATGCCAAACAGTTTGACAAAATGCCACAAAGAGATGCAGATTTTGTGTTTTCTGGATTTGGACTTTCAAAACTGGATTGCAGGGGTGTAATTGCCTTTTGTTGATTGTTTTACACTTGTGTAAGGATTGGGAGTTAATTGAAAACCAAATCCCCAGCTTTTGCCAATCCAATTTCCAAATTGAAAATTTTAAGTGTAGAAAACATCAAAGAAATGCATGCTGCACCAAAAATGTGGCTGGAAAAATGGAACAACAGTGTGCAAAACGAATGGTAGTGTATCTAAGGCTCCAATGATATGTCAAACAAGTTTATATCATCATTTTTGATATGTGCAAACACTTAAACAGGAAGGAAAAAGACTACACCCAAAAATCAGTGGTTCACTTCCTATTTCAAGCAATTTTGATGGTTGGGATGGTGATTTTGCACATGAACTGAAAAATGACCAAATGAACAGTGTACACAGGTTTCAAATGGTAAAATAAACTTGTTCAAATGCTTACAATGCACAAAAACAGCCATAATCAACAAAGCATACTAGCTGTAGCCACTTATGCAGCCTATTTTCCACCAAACTACACCAGAGTTCACAGCAAACACTAGAAGCAATCTGGACAGCACAAACAATGATTCAAGGAAGTCCTAATGCACTAGATCTAGCTACAGAATATTAGCTAGGAGAAGTTAAATGACCTAAGACCAAACAAAGACTTCAAGCACGGTGCAAACTTGATATAAAATAGTGACATATTCAAAACATATTTTTGATCAACTCAACCACTCATTTTGCAAATCTGTGATTGATTGGAGTTGCTATCACTTGAGACATGCTTAAAATCATAAAAGAAACTTGTCTCAAGTTTTAGACACAACAAAACTGGGCAGAAACAATATTGACCAAAGCAGACCATAAATTGAGTTTGATATAGAATTGTGACACAATGACAGCACAAGCTACTGAAAGTAGGCAACTAAGGTATGCATTTGTTTATGTTAGTGATTAATTAGAGTTGCTACTACTTGAAACATGTTTAACAACAGTAAACACACTTGCACCAAGGTTCAAAATCACAGAATCTGACAAAAAAAAAAACAAATAGTGGCCACTAATTGAAACCAGTAAAAAATATTGATGCAGATTTTTGAAACTGAAATACGGGTTGCAGTGCTGTGAGCTCATATGATCAAAGCTAGACTTGATCTCATTGCTTTATATGATCAATGTATGGCTAGCAACTACACCAGATTCAATTAAAAACAAAAATCACAGCTAGAACAGAATCAAATACATGATGACAGAGATGAAAGCTGCACATAAGGCACATAACGTGACAAAACTAGAAAGGATGAATAAACCTGGAATTGAACCAAAACGAATGAATTGCACCGATTAAAATGAGCAACAATCACTAAGGAAAAGCGAATACATGATTACAGCAATCACAGACACGAATTAAACCAAAACAGAATTAAAAAATTTGATGAAACATTGACAGAGTTTGAACAACACATGACAGAAACGAAAATTTGCACAAAAGAGACGCTTATCTCTTGAAGACAAGCACAAACGTGCTGGCTCTCGATGCCAAATGATGGAAGCAGCTCCACTCTTCAAGACTGAGCAGCTCCTCGAACCAGAAAGTGGCAACAGAATGAAAGAAGTGACTGGTGAAGGCAATGCACGGTAGGTGTTTGTGAAAATGTTTGGTGCGGTTTTGGAAGTGTGTATGCAGTGGTTCTAACTCAGAAAGCCTTCCAATAGGGAAGGAAGCTACATATTAGAAACGTGCAGGAATCTAAATGCAATGTGCAAGACCAGCTTCCAAAGGTGGCCTTGTGTTCCATGTGTCAAATGTTGAAAACATGTGCATTTGAATAAGCTCATGGCTGGATGTGTTTCATGTGGTACATGTGGAAAATGTGTTTCACGGTTGGCTGCCATATGCATTCCTACTTGCTTCCTTGTCTCTCCTTTGCTTGGCAAACCTTCTAAGATGTATATTCATGGATTCTCACCTTTATTGGTAACCTATAAAACAAGGTAAAGATATTTAGTTAAAGAAGAACATGCTAAGACTTTAGAAAGAAAAGATTAAGTCCTTTATTCAACTTCCCTTTCTTGGTCTTAGAGTGAAGTTGATACTTCTTTGGATGGAAAGTCCCTGAAGGGATTGCCATCAATCCCCCTCCGACGAAATCATTGGAGATCGTGTTGATGTGACCGCGTAACGGCCAATCATTGCTCCTGCTACAGCTTCGACTCCGCCTTCGTTCTAACCGGGGGCGATCACCACCTCCATAACGCGGGCGACCTCTTGTTATGACCTCGACAACTATACCGAATCGTATCAAGTAATAATAAATGGTAAGACCAAATATCGTATCCCAGAAGACTCACGATACTAAACAATCGTGTAATTACTTAACTAATTAAGACTGAAAAACTATTTTGTTGGTGTTAAATGCAAATGCAACAAAAGTAAATATGAATGCAAATTGATCAATTGAGGCTTGACACAAGAATGAATGGTGTTGATAATATGAGATGATTATGTTGTTGGGGTTTAGATTTCACCTTCCTTACTTTCATGTATATAAGAATTCATCTTCTTCATTAATTTGTTAACGTCACTTTCTAAATTACATAGAACTCGATGCCTTGGCGGTAAAAGCCTATGCTTAATTATTAGACCATAATCCCTTGCATCCCTAATAATCAATTCTACATTACAAACAAAAGCTTAAGACAACCAAACATCCTATCCCTATCCCTAGGCAATATTTCTTTTGGGGGAAATTCTCCAGATCAAGGTATCTAGGTATTTCTCAATAACAAAGAAATCCAAACATCATGCTGTGAGTGATCAAAACATAACAAGCATTGAGTAAAGGAGAAAATCACTAACAATTAATGAAAGAAGCATAAAATAATTCAAAACATATTCAAATACATGAAAGTTTAGAGGTTACATCTTCCCCAGCAACAAATGAGTTTAGTTCTCCATCGTCATGGAGAACCTTTGCTTACAATGGAAGAATGAGATACAAACCCTAGAAAGAGAAGAGGAGAGCTCCCACATCCCCAATCTGCCTCCAAAGGGGCGAAAAGTATGTTTCTATGCTTCAGCCATCAAAAGATACCAACCCTAGGGCGTGCAAGTCCTTAAATAAATCAAAAATTGGCCCATAAACCCAAGTCGCTGGCGCTCGGCGCCCTAAGGGCAAGCAGGCGACACTGCAAGAGAATTGGCGCTCAACACCCCTCAAAGGGCAAGCAGGCGCTCAACAATGCAAAGAAATTGGCGCTCAACGCCCCTAGGAGGGCAAACACGCGAGACTGCGTTGTAGTTGGAGCTCAGCGCCCCTAGAAGGGCGCTCAGGCGTGCTGCGGTGCAGAGTGGAACTGAGGGCCCTAGAAAGGGAAACCAGGCGCCCTGCGCTGATGGTGAGGGCCCTAGAAAAAGGCAACCAAGCGCCCTGCGCCTTCTTCAGCCTTCTTCTCTGATGTTTTTGCTGTCCCTCTTGAGTTCCGACTCCTTGATACTTTTGCTTCCCCTCCAAAACATACACATAACCTACAAAATTAAGGGAATTTAGTGATAACATCATAAAGTATAACCGCGATTCACTTATTCACAAAACTAAACTAAAAACAAGTGTTCAAGCAAGCTTCTCAGTCAAAAAGAGTTGATTTAGTATCAAAATTACATCACAAATAACGGTAAATTCAACCATTATCACCTCTATATTTTCGTTGCTCTCAACTTTTCCTCCGCAGACTATGCTGAGACCAATGTGCTTGTTCGACGGGCTGCTCGACGTTTATGTACTTCTTGAGCTGACCGACCCGAATTAGCTCCTCGATCTTGTTCTTTAGGGTCACACACTCCTCGGTAGTTTGGCCCATGTTCTTGTGATATAGGCAGTACTTGGTTCCATCTGCCCCGAACGGTGTGGGGCGTCGCTTTGATGCCGAAATCAAGTCAGCACTCAGTGCCTCTTGTAGAATCTTGGCCCGGGGGGCGTTCAGCAGGGTGTATTGTTGAAAACGGGCCCTGAGGAACGGGCCCCCCTCGGTGCCTCTCTTTGTTTGAACCCTCCTGGCTTCCCGGACTGGCTCTTGTGTTTCTTGTCGTCCGCCCTTTCTCCCTTCGCTTCCTAAGTTTCCTTTTTGTAGGGCTACTTCATCTCCTCCATCCTTATTTCATCGGTTGCCCGTTCTCTCAATTCCTCCATCGTCTTTGGGGTTCGCCTACAGACACTATCTTTGAAGGGCCCTGATTTGAGTGCCGGTAACACGTATTGAAGGCCGAGGTCAGGGTTGAGGCCCTTTACCCGTCGCACAATCTTTTGGTAGCAGTCAACGAACGCTCTCGACGGTTCCTCCTTCCCCTGCTTGAGGTTTACTAACTCAAAAATGGTCAAGTCTTGAGTGCGACTACTCGCGAATTGACACCCGAACATGGCTTTGAGCTTCTTGATAGAGTTGAGAGGTAATGAGTTGAACCACTCCAATGCCTCTCCTTCTAGTGATAGGGAGAAGGCTCTACACCAAATGGCATCGTTCCCTGTGTGGAATGCCATTCGATTGGTAAATGTCTTAATATGATCCTCGAGGTCGGTAGTCCCATCGTATATCTTGAATTGGGGCGGGACAAATTGCTCTGATATGTGGACTTTCATGATAGCTTGGATGAATGGCAACATGCTAGACGTGTTCTCGGCCTTCACCACTGTTAAGATATCGGCAAGCGTACCGAATCGTATCAAGTAATATAAAATGGTAAGACCAAGTATCGTATCCGAGAGGACTCACAACACTAAAAAGTTGTGTAGTTGCTTAACTAATTAAGACTTAAGAACAATTTTTAGGGTTCTGAATGGAAATGCAATAAAGTAAATATGAATGCAAATTGATCAATTGAGGCTAAACACTAGAATGAATGGATGAAGTTGAAAATATGAGATGAGTATGTTGTTGGGGTTTAGATTTCACCTAATTTACTCTTATGTATAAATGAATTCATGTTCTTCATTAATGTTAATATCACTTTCTAAATTACTTAAAACCCAATATCTTGGCGAAGAAAGCCTATCCTTAATTAGTAGATGAATAATGGAATGGAAGAGATAGAAAAACCCTAGAAACTGAACAGGAGAGCTCCCAAATCCCCAAATTTTCCTCTAAGGGGCGAAAAGTGTGTTTTTGTGCTCTAGTCATCAAGAGATACCAACCCTAGGTCGTGCAAGTCCTTAAATAGGGCTGAATTGGATCATGCGCCAATGTCGCTGGCGCTCAGCGCCCTTAGTGGGGGCAACCGAGGGAAACTGCGACAAAACTGGCGCTCAACGCCCCTCAAAGGATGCCCCTGAATGACCTCTTGTGCTCCTTTTCTGATGCTTTTATTGTCCCTCTTGAATTCCAACACCTTGATAATTTTGCTCTTCTTCCAAATCATACCAATAACCTATAGAATCAAGGGAATTTAGCGATAAAATCATCAAGTATAGCCTCTACTCACTTATTCACAAAACTATACTAAAAATAAGAGCTCAAGCAAGCTTCTAAGTCAAAAAGGGTTGATTTAGTATCAAAATTGAATCACAAATAACAATATATTCAACCGTTATCAAAACCCCAAACTTGAAACTTTGCTTGTCCTCAAGTAAAATGTAACTTGGCTTAAATAAAATAATCATACTACAATGGTCTAGCACACCAAAAAACATTTTCCTCTAGGACAAGTAAATCACTCATGTCTGCTCATCATAGAAAGATTAGTCAAGATATAATGATGCTTTAGCCAATGAAGCTTCAATTGTGGTGCTCACATAATCAAGACATACACAACAGATGCAACAACCTTATGAGTGATCACCAAGTAGTCAAAATGTTACCCTATGTGCATGGAACTACTCCTCACCAAAGACAGTGTTTCACTCAAGCACTCAAAAGTGTTTCACTCAAACTCAAAGGTGTATAGTGAGGTGACACTCTTACACTCTACCATCACAATATCACATGAATCAACTTTGTCTTTCATTTAACCACATATCAAACACACTCACAAGCAAGTTATCATCACAAGCACTTTTCAAGGCTTGTAACATGGCCGAGCTAAAAAGAAAATTGGTTTTTCTAGACAACAAAATCCTTGAGTTAAGAGAGTGCATAATTCATTTATTCACATTAACAATAATCTCTCTGTCTTCTTTTATGTGAGAAACCAATAATCAACTCATTCCTAACTTTCCTTTCATTGAGCTTAACCTTTTCTTTTCTTTCTTTTCTTTTCTTTTGCTTTTTGCTTTTGCTCAATGCTATTTAATGAATTTCACAAAGTTCTTTCCCAGTTTCTCACAACCCCAAACTTGAACCATTCTCCATTACCACATAAACATACTCTACTTAACTCAAGGTAAGGATTTCAAAAAAGGGTTCTTTTCAAATTTCATATTTAGGCTCAAGGTTCAAAGGTTAGAGAAAAAAATTGTTCTTTGTTAGGTTCACCTATTGACATTGGCTCTAAGGGAGAAGAAAACATGGTCTTGATCATGTGTAACAAGCAAGCAAGAGGTTTAATCATAGAAAATTAGGCAAAATCAATCATGCTTCCAAAGCAATAACATTCAATCAATCAATGACTCTAGAGTCCAACCTCTCACAAGATAAATCAAGTTCCACAATTTGATAAATGATGAACAAATCTTCAATCCCCGAAAACGGAGTCAAAAACTTGTTAACCCTCGGCAAGTGTAACCGAATCGTATCAAGTAATAAACCTGGTAAGACCAAGTATCGTTCTCCCAAAGGACTCACGGCCTAGACAGTTATGTGATTTATTGATTAATTAATACTTGTGAACAAATTGTTGTAAGTTTCAAATGCAAAAGACTGAAAAGTAAATATGTATGCATGTGATGATCAATGGGCAAGAAGAAACAAAACACGTGAATTGAAATATATGGATGAATATGTTGTTGGGGTTTATCAATTTCATCCTATCCACTCTCTTGTATTTAGGAATTCATCATTCTTTTCATTAATGTTAATGCCACTTTCTAAATTACTTAAAACCCGATGTCTCGGTGAAGAAAGCCTATCCTTAATTATGAATTCATACAATTCCTAACATCCCTAATAATTAATTCTGAAGCACATAAGCTTAAAGGCAACCAACCATCATACTCCTATGTCTAGGTTTGTAATATACCGTTGGGAGAGATTCCCCAGATCTAGATTTCCTCGTATGTGTCCATATCGACAAAACCAATAATCATGACATCGAATGAGTTAAACAATGCATGCTTTGAGCAACGAGGAAAAACCCTAACTATTAATGAAAGAAAACATGTATCATAAAAATGATCTTGAAGAACAAATTCCATACAAGAGAGTTTCTAAGGATTTACATTGATTCCCCAACAACAAAATAAGTTTAGTTCTCCATCGTCATGGAAGAACTAGATGAACAATGGAATGAAAGAATGTAAGAGATAGAAAAACCTGAGAAAGAGAAGAGGAGAGCCGTCACCATCTCCAATTCTACCCCTAAGGGGTGAAAAGTGTGTTTATGCTTCGTCCCAACCCAAGATACAAACCCTAGGATGTCCTAAAGCTTATATACTATTCTAAAAAATATAGAAAATTAGGCCCAAGCCCAGAAAAGTGCCGCTCAGCGGTTTTTACCGCTCAGCGGCAAGTGCGGCACCTCGATTTTTCCCCTCAGCTGCTGTTTTTGCCCCTCAGCGGTGATTTCGGCACTTGAAAACTGGCGCTCAGCGGAAATTACCGCTCAGCGCCACTCGGTCGCAACTTTTTCTGCACTCTGGTTGACTTTTCTGCATTCTGGTTGACTGGTTGACTTTTCTGGTTGACTTTTCTGCATTCCAATCATTCGGTACTTCAACTCTTCTTTCAAACCATTCAATTAGCCTACAAAATAAAGGGAATCTAGCGCAAAACCATCAAATTCATCTTCAACTCTCTTATTTTCAACAATTCAACAAAATCATGAGTTCAAGCTAATTTCTAAGTCATAAAGGTTGTAATTGACGTCAATTTTAAGTATAAAAATAACAGTTTTTCAGCTGTTATCAATAAACATCCTACCCAACATATTAATCAAAATTGAAATCATGCATCATAACTATGAGCAACCACCATTTGTGCTTAAAAGCCTCACCAATCATTAACTCAACATGCATCATAGAACAATAGAGCAAACACAAGAATAATACTCATCCCAAATAATAGTTTATCACATCATACCAAACCATTGCATCACAATTCATTAAACCAAGTACATAAGCAAGCTAAAATAAAAACAAAACAAATAAAATTCAAATAAGCATATAAAAATCCTGATCCAGCAGCATCCATCAGTAGATGTTTTCATCTGAATCTTCCAACATCCATTAGTAGATGCGAATCCTTCTCATCAGCATTCATCAGTAGATGCTGATCTTTCTCATCTTCATCGGCATCCATCAGTAGATGTCGTTAGTAGCATCCATCAATAGACACTTAATCACATGTCATCCATCAGTATATGCTTAATCTAGTAGCATCCATCAGTAGATGTTCTCATCTAAATCATTCTAGCATCCATCAGTAATGTTATCATCTAAGTCCTCCTAGCATCCCTCAATAGATGCTGTCTAGCATCTATCAGTAGATATTGTCATTCTTGCAAAGTAAAATCAAATCCAAACCACACAAATAATCAATTAAAAAGAAAAAGTCAAAAATTGGGTTGCCTCCCAATAAGCGCTTGTTTAATGTCACGAGCTTAACACAATTAAGCTCAATCTAGATTTTTGTTGTTGGCATTCTTCTTTCTTTAATGACACCAACAAAATCTCAACAGATTCCTAGTCACCAACCTTACTCTCCTAGAATAAGGAGCGTCAATCTCAAAAACTCCCTTTGCTTTAATATCCTTGATAACCTATAACATGTTCTTGAATTTCACTAGTTGAATTTCATTACTTTCCAGCACAGAGTCTTGGTGAACTAGTCCTTCTTTATATCTATCCTCTTCCTTCAGTTTTGGAGAGAAATAATTATGATTCCTCTTGACCAACTTTGCAGCTTGATCAGGTAGACTAGTTACTGAGCAAACTTCATCTGGTGCTTTAGGTCTAGCCTGTTTTGCTTGAATTGGCTGCATCTCATTGAAGACATTAAAAGTCACCTCTTCATCTTGATCTTTCAAAGTTAAAACTCCATCATCTACATGAATTACAACCTTGGCTGTCTTCATGAATGGTCTTCCAAAGATGAGCGGTATCTCTGCATTTTCCTCCATCTCCATCACTACAAAATCAACTGGGAATTGAAGTTTATCTATCTGAATCACAACATCTTCCACTCACCATAAGGATGCTTGATAGACCTATCCGCCATTTGCAACATCATTCTTTTGGGTTTGACCTCCAGACCACCAATCTTTTTGAGGAAAGATAGGGGCATCAGGTTGATGCTAGCCCCTAAGTCAATTAGAGCCTTCCCTATATCATGATTCCCAATGGCACAAGGGATATTGAAATTTCCCGGATCTTTGAATTTTGGAGGAGAGTCTTCTGCATAATGGCACTGCAATTGCCCTGCTCTTTAGTTGTTTCCTCATCTAAATATTTATTCTTCTTGCTGAGGAATTGTTTCATGTGCTTAGCATAGGCAGGAATTTGCTGCAATGCTTCAGTCAAGGACATAGTAATCTCCAATTGCTTGAAGATCTCCATGAAACGCCCAAATTGTTTCTCTTTTTCAGTCTTTGAAAAGCTTTTTGGATAAGGAAGGGGCTTCTCAATTAATTTTTCTTTTTTTCTCTCATCCTTTTCTCCTTTCTTTTTCCTCTCATCTTTCTCACCTTCTTTTCTCTCAGCCTCTTCTTTTCTCTATTTATTCATCTCTTCTTTTTCACTCAACTCAGCTTTTTCTTTTCTCTCAACTTTTCTCTCATCTAGCAACGTGCCACTTCTAGTCATAATGGCATTACACTCCTCCTTAGGGTTAACTTCAATATTAGCCCCAAAACTCCTGTTAGGCATCTCCTCCAACTTCTTAGCTAGTTGACCAACCTGCATCTAAAAATTCCTAATGGCAGCTTCAGTGCTTTTATGATTGGAGATTGACACTTGCATAAATTGTTGGAGTGTCTCTTCTAACTTTACAGTTCTTTCAAATAAAGAGGGTTGTGGTTGCCATTGCTGCTGTGATGGTCTATTGAATTGCCTAGCTTGCCCTTGACCCATGCTTGGGTGAGGTTTCCATCCTTGGTTGTAATTACCTGAACGAAATTGATTACCTTGACCCATAAAATTGACTTCCTCTTGGGTAACTTCTGGCATATCACATTGACCATTAATATGATCTCCACCACACAACTCACAAAGTTGTTGTTGAACTTGAGAAACGTTCTGCAACTCCCTTGGCAATTGAGAGATTTTCTTCATCAAAGTTTCCAGTTGTTGAGTCATAATCTTATTCTGTGCCAACAGAGCATCTTGAGATTGTAATTGTAGACCTCATTTTTGTTGTAGTTAAGTTCTCTTCACTATGCATCTCATTATCATTTGTAGCCATATTTTCAATCAAATCATAAGCTTCCTTTGGAGTCTTGCACTTGATATTACCTCCAATTGAGGCATCCAACATCAATTTAGTCTGTGAGCTTAGACCTCCAAGGAATAGAATGACTACTATAGGATCATCAAAGCCATGTGTGGGCATCTTCCTCAACAAACTTTTAAATCTGTCCCACACTTGACCTAATGTTTCATCCATGCCTTGCCTGAAAGAAGAGATTTCATGCTTACCTTTGTTCACCTTGACTGTGGGAAGTATTTGTTTAGAAACTTTGCAACCACGACTACCCACTCGGTAAAACTATTCTTTGGAAAAGAGTTCAACCACATTTTAGCATTGTCTCCCAAAGAGAAAGGAAACAAGCTCAATCTAATAGCTTCATTTGGCACACCATTGATCTTCACAGTATTGCATATCTCATTGAATGTGGTCCAATGCTCATATGAATTTTCATGTGATAATCCAATGAATTGGTTGCTCATAAGCATTAAATGAAAATCAATTGCATTAATTGCGTATTTAGTTAAGGAGCTTGATTGGTTATAAATTTGTTACAAGTATTTAATGTAGCCGATTAGATTAAAAGAGTAATCGATTAAATTGCGTTTGAATTGACTAAAACTATATATAGACGCATTGATTGGATTTCTGTAAGACAATTTAAGATTAACATTTTCATATCTGATTTAAATTGTGCTAACAAATTTTACATAAGTGATCAAACGCTTCAAGAAACAAGAAATTGAAGTGGTGGATTATTCTTGAAGATTTCTTGAGAGACAAGCTCGACTGATTTGAAAATTTTGATGTTTCTCCAAAACTGAGGTGCTTGTTGTGTGATCAGGAGAAGTTTCGCAATCTGTGTGTTGTTGTTTCCCTATGCATGTTGCCAGGAAGAAGAACGAGGAGTTCTCGTACTTTGAGAGGGTTCTCAAAGGGGTAACCGCAGGAGATGATTGTTCTTGCTACAGGGTTTTTGTATTTGGCTATATTAGATTAGTGAGTTAGAGAGGTGATTTACATTTTGATAATGTTGGGGATGCAAAGCCCTTGTGTAAAAACTCAGATCTCTATAGTGCAAATTGGCTTTCAATCTTAGGTTGATTGAAAGGACACTAGATGTAGGCATTAAGGCCGAACCAGTATATAACTCAGAGTTTGCTTTTTCTTCTCCCTATCTCTCTGCATTAATCGATTACATACTATCATCATTCGAATACGCATACTGTTATATTGCACAAACATTGCTTATTGTTCAAGAAAGGTTTAAAGATTCGTCTTATTTGAGAAAAATATTTGAAAAGCGAGTATTTTTATAAAACACCAATTCACCCCCCTATTGGTGTTGAGAAACAAAGCTCATCATTTCTAACAATTGGCACCAGAGCTAGTTTTCAAAAAATATTTGAAAAAAAAAATCGATTAACCTTTTTGTCTAATCGATTGTTCGATCTTGAAAATGGATTTTTGTTCTCAGACCTAAGGTGAAGGTGCATCCACAAATAGACCTCCTCTATTTGCTGGTGAAAGCTATGCCTTTTGGAAAATAAGAATGCAAATTTTTCTTGAATTAGTAGACAAGGGTGTATGGGATGCTACACTCAATGGTCCATTTGAACCCACTCATGTGATAAATGGAAAAACTGTTTTGAAAAACTTTTTTGAGTGGACTCCAGAGGACAACCGAAGAGCATAGTATGATGTAAAAGCACGTAATGTTATTGCTTCTTCTCTCACAATGGATGAGTTTTAAAGGGTTTCCCAATGCAAAACAGCTAAAGAAATGTGGGAAGTTCTTGAAGTCATACATGAGGGAACAAATGAAGTCAAGTGGGCCAGAAAGAATTCCCTGGTGCAAGAGTATGAAATGTTTAGGATGAAAGCTGGAGAGACCATTTATTACGTGTAGAAAAGGTTCACACATATAGTCAATCATCTGATGGCTCTCGGCAAGACTTTTGAAAAGGAAGAAATCAACATCAAAATTCTGAAAAGCCTAAACAAAAGCTGGAAACCAAAGGTAATTGCCATATCCGAGTCATAAGATTTAACTAACATGAATATGGAAACTTTGCTTGGCAAGCTCAGGGAACATGAATTGGAGCTTGGTAGATTGAGGGAAGAAGAGGAGATTGAACAGAAACAATCGATTGCACTCAAGGCTACATACAAAAAATCCTCCAATAAGGCTGAATCTTAAGCAGAGTCTGATGCAGAAATATCTGAAAAAGAAGTCATGAACATGATGGTAAAAAAGTTTACCATATTTATGAAAAATTGAATTGCTGCAACTGACTATGCAGGTAACTCTAAAGAAGAAAGAACTCCAAGATCAGCACTGTTACATGTTATGAATGCGACAAAGATGGTCATATCAAGCCGGAGTGTCTAGAGTTGAAAACAGATAAAAGGCTGACTCCAAGTATCCACAAGACAAGAGGAGAAGTAAGTAAAGGAAGGCTTACATTGCTTGGGAAAATAGTGATGGTGATTCATCAAATGATGATGATCAAAGTGTAGAGGAGGAGTCAAATCTGTGTTTCATGGCTGGTTCAGCACATTCAGAAGACAGTGATAGCGATTTTGAAAATGAGCCTATCGAAGTAAAGTATCACATGTTGCTGGACACATATCAAGAACTGCATGCAGAAGTTATGAGACTACAATACAAGGTAAATCAATTGAACTCTAAAAGAAGACACTTTGAATATCGAATTAACAACCTTGTTGATGAAAATGAAAAGCTTAAAAATGAACTTGAAATTGCTTTAAAATCTGCTAGCAATGCTAAAATTGAGATCAAGATTGTAAAAAAAGAATGTGTAAATTGCCCTGCTCATATTGAAAAGATAGAATACTTGACCAGCACGCTATCTAAGTTTACTCTTGGTAGAGATAATTTGGAAGCTGTGTTAAAGTCACAAGGTAGAGCAATTAACATGCAATGTATTGGTTATAAGGTTAAGAGCAATAGAATTAATTCTAAGAAATTCAATGATCTAAACAAACCTGTTACAAATGCATGCTTTTATTGTAATACCATTGGGCATTCTGTCAGGAACTGTTACTACAGAAAGGTTGGTGTTCCAAGAGGAAAGTACAAGTGGATTCCAAAGGAACAACCTCCTATGACTAACCATATAGGCCCCAAGTTTATTTGGGTACTTGAATCGAAACCTTTTGATTGTTTTGCAGGAAAGTAAGCTGCTACAGAGGCAGAGAAGTGCTCAAGGATGGAATTCAGTGGAATAAATCACAGATTCTTGAGTAACTCAATGTGGTAACGAAAACTATTAAACTCATGCACTCATGCATCATATGTTTTTGTTTGTGAATGCTAGTTATGCGTATGATTGATGATTGGTTGTCTGGTTAATGTTTTTGGATGTAAAATTGTTTTCACGATTTTTAATCGGTTATGTTATAAACGAAATCGATTAGAGTTTCTATGTGTTTCTCTGTTTTGATTGAATGTTAAAATTGAAATCGATTTAAAATTTAATAAAATCGATTATGAATGGTTCACTTGGGCTTTCCTGTTTTTAGAGAAAAAAATTTAAATATGATAAAATCGATTATACTATTTTTGGCGTTGAAGCTTATTTTCCGTGTTCCCCCCAAAATTGAAAATCTGACCTATAAACTCTAAACCAAGAAACCTGTCACTCACACTTTCTCTACAAACTCTGTAATCTTTCCTTCTTGGGTTTTCTGGAATTTATCTGCTATACACTATATCTATGGCATCTTCATCGTCTCAAAGAAAGAGGATTAAAACACTAGGGAACAAAAATATGCAGCGAGGGTCGAACATTGATGGACGGATTAGCGATGACAGTGCGCAGTCCAACTTCTTGGAGAGCTGGAAAATGAGGAAACTCATTTCACACAAATATCTGAAGCTATGTTTTTTCATAAGAGAATGTTTTATCTTTCCTGGATGGCTTAGCAAACAAGGCCTCAATCAGAATTTGAAAAACATGTCGTGAGGCAGTTGCATTCTCTAACCATCCTCTGTCAAACTACTCGTCAAGATGTTATGGAAATAAAAAAGCATCTAAACATGGATGATTATAATGAAAAGTCTGAAGCTTCAGAAAAGAGTGGTGAAGAAGAGAGTACTTCCAAAGAGAATGAAGAAGAAGAAGAAAGTGAAAGGGACAGTGTTGCGGAAGAAAGTTCTAGTGACATGCTAATCTCTAACTTGAAGAAAAAGAAGAATAAGAAAAACGTATAAAAATTGTTTTTTTTTACTCTATTTTGTCTTGTTTTGTAATGAATGGTCTTTCATGCCATATATTTTGCTTTGGCTGGTTGTAATCGTTTGGACTATGAATGAAAATTATATTTCTAGTTATTAATATGTATGCATTTTACATATCTCATGATTACATCTTGTTGTTACATAATCATACTTAAACTGTGATAATGATTACTAGATGAGAAAATAGTGGAATGTGGAAGTAGTAGTTGGAAGAAGTGTTGTAGTTGTCTTTAGTTGTAGTGGATGTTGTCTACTTGCCTCAAATGATAGTACACATGAGTATTTATAGAACTCATATCTCTTTCAAGACTATTTTAGAAAATTCTAGCTAGATTTTATGTAAAAAGTTCTAGGCTTTCTACTTGTGTAGAATTTTCTTGATTTTTTCTTCCTATCTTAGACTTTTCTATAATATTCTAGAATTTGTATTACATTTCAATTCTTCTATCTTAGAAGTTTTTACATTTTCTAGAATTTGCATTATACTTTAATACTAATTATTAGATACATCTCTTTACCTTGAACAAATTTCTAACTTTCTCTTTGAAGAATACCCGTTTAACAAAAGGAAAAAGAGTATATATATATATATATATATATATATATATATATATATAAAATCTCATTCTAGAAGTATTATTTTAATAGGATTCGTAGTTGATAGTTCAATAAGGGTCAAGAATCATGCTAAGAAAAACAGTTAATATAATATGAGCCAATAAATTATGCTTATGGCCTCTAATAATTAATGAGACTCCGTTCAGGATTATTTATATATAACATAATCAAGAAACAACCCACTAGAAGCCAAGAAAAATCTTCTTCTTCCTCTTGAAAAATTTTAGTCATATACTGTTTTTAGTGGTGTGGATTAACCAAAAATTATAACGAAAGTACTTTATATTAAATGATAGTATAAATTTTTGAGTTACGGAAATATTTTATATCATAAACATAATTTAAACACACTACATAAAGGTTTTTTGTCTTCTTTTTACATGTGTGAATGCAAGTTATTCTCCCAATCAAATATCAGATCCCGAGGGACCATTGTTTATTACACAGTATTCGATGAACTTTCTGAAGTCATTCCCCACTTGGTAAACTAATGAGGTTTTTCTATATTCATAATAAACATTCTATATTTAATAACAGCCTAAGAAGGAGACAGATAAGATAAGCATGGATTTATATTGTACTCTAGTGTTCAATCTGCCAATTATTGGTCATAAAAAACATAACTTTATTTTAAGTTAGAATATAGACATAGAGAGGGTGATTCAAGTAGCATAGGATTCTGATTTTTCCCTCCACATGTGCCTTGTCCCTTTACCATATAAATCCATTAGCTAATATCACACAGAATAGGGAGAACCTTCCCACTATCAATACTAGCAAGAGGGTAGGCTTCATTTAGGGAGAAATATGCCAATTTAATTCTATTTATGTTTACCACCAAAACTAATTACTTCATATTCACTTCCACTAATCCTTAAATTTTCATAAGTTTAGATTGAAGAGTAAATCTTTAGCTCCTCTTCAACAACAAATTACTTGTTAAATAAAATTATACTCTTTTCAAACTTTCATATACAAATCTTTTCATAAAGTTTACTTTGTGATAGATGGGCAGTATATATAAAAGATTATTTTGACATCATAAACTAAAATTCAGTCTAAATATAACTATTATAAAATTAAGAACCTTAAACTATAGGGCAATCTATAACTTAATAAATGTAAAAGAATTTTAAATGAATTGGCATTGTGTTTTAATTAAAACACACAAAATTTATTAATGTATGAATTTATTTCTAATCCTGTCGACAACCAAAATTTCCTTGGGAAAATAAGGAATCATTTACTTAGAGAAAAAATTGTATATTTTCTACTACAAAAGTATAGCATATTCTTACTGTTTTTTTCAAGAGTTTGTATAACTTTTTTTTCTTTATATAATTTCACTGTACATTTGTACGAAATTTAAAATAAAAAAAAATGGTTTTATTCAAAATAAATAAAACATAGTAAAAAATAAATTTTGAAAAAGCAACCCAAACTTTTATGAAGGAAACTCACCCTTAAGTTGAATATCAATAGTATCAACATATATATACACAAAAAATGAGAGAATTTAAAGTACGTTTTATATATTCTACTACACCTACTCAAATATTTTGCTAAAATATGAATAAGAAATTACATATTGTGGACACTCATTGAGGCGTTATTGTAACTATCAAAACTCTAAATATAGGTTATGAGCTTGTTTTATATTGGAAATCAATTTTCGCATTAATGAAAGTCACGGCTTCTAACAAAAAACACATCTTCCTAGTTAGTTTACACACCTTTCAACAGTTTGAAATTCAACTTGATTTTATTCAAACTTTAAGACATACCATGCACCTGAAAGGTTTTCTTTTACTACAAAGTTTACACCGGTTATGTGAAAAAACTCATCAAAATCACATGTCTGAAAATCTAGAAAACACTTAGACAGAGATTTACCTATAAGCTCTATATTAATAAGAAAGGTTGAATCTATAGTTTTGTAAAGTATGAGTTAAACTTTTGATGAAAAGAAAACATTTATTGACATAAGGAAAGGTAACGGTACTTGGCATGAGGACTCTTGTGGGGCTTCTGTGTGCAGTCAATGAACAATGTGCTGTGCCCCATCTCCTCTCTTTGAAAACGATTGCATATTCCTCCATTCGCGTTTCGTAATCGTAACCCAACTATTTCTTACTTATCTCTCATTTTGACTTCATAATCAAATTTCTTATTCCTTCGCGTGTTCATGAACAGTGTCACATGTACCCCTTTTTGGAATCGCACCATTTTTTAGCTACCAATTAGATAAGGAAATAGTTCTTCTATCAACATTATCTAAAAAAGCACAAACACATACCGTTTTATCAGAAAAACACACTCACCGTCTTAGTTCACTCTCAATTCAACAAGAGACTCGTTTTCAAAAATCTTACATGTATAATATGTAACATGGTTCATCAATAGTTATGTGGTTATAAAGTAAAATGATTAATATCATGCAGAACTAATTAAGATGAGATGCTCTATACAAAACACTTTCTGAACTACCGAAGCTCTAGCTACAGAACCAAAACGGAAAAAACTTACACTATTGTGAGAGAGAGAAACACTAAGATACAGAAAAACAGAAGCAGAAGCTATAGCCAACTATCTCTAAAGAAGAAAGTGGTCATTTTTAAAATTTTTCCGTTCATATTTTCTCCTGCGTGGGATCAATTACGTGACGTATGAAGACTGTTTCCAAGTCTGGTGGCGTGAAAAAGTCTGGAACAACGGCACGATAGTTGCACTTGAAGGAAGGTTTTGGCTTGCTAGGAGGAGGTGGGCACGTGAAGGGTGTAGGGATCTTGGATTCGACGGCTGTTGGTGTGGTGGAATACTCCTCCGTGTGAACCTCTTCCTTCTGTTCCTTCTCGACAGGGACAGTGTAAATAGGCTTCAATGGCGGCCGTAACGCGATTCCAGCGATGAGCCATTTTCTGTTGCTATCTGAATCAAAGCCTCCCTCCACTTGTGCCTTCTCGGAGAAACCCATGTGGATGAAAAAGCATAAGAGTTTTTGTTGATGAAAAAGGGAGAGAGGAAATGGAAAAGAGAAGAGGGTGAGAATGAAGAGTAAGATACAGTATTAAATGTGTGGAATATAAGGTGTGAGGATGATGAATGTTGGTGTGTTAGAAGAGAGGTTAGAAAGCAATTGGTGAAGAGAGAAGCAAGGGAAGAAGAAACTCGTGACATAAGCGGTCACCATTAAATAAAGAACACCAATTAGAAGACTGTGAGAGAATGGTGCTGCTGCTGAGGGTGAAGATGCCCGTGAAAATGCCTCAACATAAGACAGGATGTCTAAATAAATGCTTAATTTTATGTAAATATAATATTATCATCTTCCTCTCTCTCTCTCTCTCTCTCCACCTTTTCTTTTTCTTTACTTTTTATTTTTACACTTCTACTTTCAGTTTTTTTTTACACAAGTGAAATGTCTTAACTCAATCTTACTCCTAATTAATTTTAAAAAAAAACAAAGGAGTTTGTTTAAGTTAAGAAAAAAGTTAAGTTGAGTTCTATCCATAAAGAATATGTTGGTCATCCCCTCATGATTGAAATAATTTGTTATTCATCATTGGAACTAATATAAAATAGCGAAATTAATAGTTCTTAAAGTTGTACATTATTACTTAATTCAATAATTCAAATTGTAATTGATAGTCCCTTAAATAAATTAAATAGTTCTTGGAATATAAAGTATGTCAATCATTTTACTCATTGAAATTTTAATAGTAAAATAGATTTGTTCTCAATTATAAAAGTTTATTTACAGCTCTAAATATCTGTTCAAAAAGGCCTCAGTGCAATTACAGTCAAGGATCACTTTGTTTGTAGTTTTAAAAACTAATTTATTGATAGTTTATATTTTTTTAAGGATTATTAAATTTTTATTTTTATTTATTTCAAATATGAATTTGACTATCACTTTATGTATATATTTTTATTAGTTCACTTTTATTTTCTGAAAAAAATTAAATCACGCATGTCGACATATGTATAGTTCAATAGTAGTTTATGTGGAAACTCAAAGTAATTTAAAATACAAAGATTCTTCAACAAAAAAAAAATGCTTTAAATACAAGATGAAGATACACTTAACTTTTATAATGAAGAATATAGAAAAAAAGATTTTTTTTTTATTTTCAATAAAAAGAATCAAAATTAAAAGTAGTGACAGTAAAAATTATTGTCTAAATTATACGTTGTTAAGATAGGAAAGTGATTATAAAAAGTGGGATTAGTATGAATAATTTTTTCCATGCTGTATAAATATATCCTATATAGCTTGGGTTTGGTAATTAGCTAATAGAAAATAGAATAAGGTAGGTTGAAATATGGCGGGAATTGTTTGAGGGCATTGCGTTGTTGTTGTGGACGAAGAAGAATGGGAAGTTATTCCCTCTATGCCAAAAGCCATAAGCAATAGAAAGCAGCTTTCTCTTTTGCCAAACTTTTTTAAGATGCGGCTCACAGAGAATCATGTCACCACCAATCATTCTTTTTTCCCATTTTTTATCTTTCAATTTTCTGCATCTCCATCATCATTTCTCCCTTATCCTCATCAAATTTTTATTTCCACTAAACTTTTTCTAACCCTAAATTAACGTATCATGCATACATACTTCCATAGCTGCTGCCTCCAGGCCCACCTTTTCATACCATAAAATAAAGCTGCTCTTTTGTCGTCTGCTTATGTACATCTTTTTTCTCTAGTTTTCACTTCCTAATCAAATAAATTAAGCCCTTATGTTCATCAAAAACAAAATTACCTAATATTATTTAACTCAAACAATTACTTTAATAAAAGATACTCCTTCTCATGTAAAGAGTTGACAACCATTCTTTATTTTCTTAATAAATCCATCAGAACCAAATAAGAACAAAGTTAACAAGAATTACCATAACAAAAAACACCTAAAATATCCTCCTGGAAAGAGGTGACCACAAACAAGATTCAAGCTTTTGAGAATGTAAACATGGAATCAATTCAATTTCGTCAGCCTATTACTTTCACGAATGAAAACAAAATTACCAATTTTTTATTCAAGACGTTAGTTAATAGCATCAAGAATAATGGAAACACAAGTATGGGATAAAGTGTGCCCTTCAAAATCAGCTATAAAGTGATGTCATTTTGGTCTTCAAAAATGTAAACATGGGTATGATTCTTCAATAAAGCAAAGTAGTTTATTTAGTTTATTAACCGTACAATTATCAACAATTTAACATCTAAGTTCAAATTATTTTTTCTCACTTACTTTCTCAATCCAAAGATTATCAAATTGTTTCTAATCACTAAATTTATGATTAAAATTTTTTAGGATTTAAAGTAACAAAAAAAATAGAATTATATCATAAAATATTTTTTTTAGATTAAAAAGGATATTAAAAATTATAATATACATAATTTTAACAAGGTAAATATACCCATCACCTTGTTTATTTATAAAATGTTTTATAATGATAGTTAAAAAGTTCTTGAACAACAATTTTGAAATCATTGTTATCTTATAGTGAAAAACTATTATGCTTTATTTATATATATATATATATATATATATATATATATATATATATATATATCCTATATAGTGTCCTTGCTTGTCCACATAGTTCTTTTACCTCCTCAATAGGTACTCAACAGCTTCTTATGAGCGTGTGATCAATGAAAGCAAAAGAGCATATGTGTTCATGTTGTACATTCACTTAAAAACCATATAACTAGTGATGATGGTCATAAATCCCAAAAGTCTTCATGAAACCAGCACAAACTCTTATATTTTATAAGAGAGAAAAGTAGTATACCAGTACAAAATGTACTTTCAACCTCTAACATTCAAATTAATATGTAAAATAATTATTATAAAAAAACTAATATGACATTTTTATAAATAAAATATTAATTATCATTTCAATGTCAGGATTTGTGCAAGTTGCATAAGTGAATTTTGGATTTTAATTAATGATAAAGTTTTGGAAATGTGAAGCCAAAGTAAGAGGAATGTTGAAAAGGATAAAACTCATCCAAACATGTGAAACAAGGATATTTAGATTAATCTTTTAATAGATATTGAAACAACATTCTTCCATGACACTACAATATACATCTTAAAGGGTACTAAGTGATCTCCAAATATAACTTCATAATAGTAGGTGTCTGTTCTCACTATAAGATGTGTCCAGCATTATTCAATTATTTTATAAAAAAATAAATTACCTAAATTTGATCAAATTAAATGAGTAAGTGGGGCACAATGTCATAATGTGATCTTGAATTGAAAGTAAAGACTAAGTAATACTGTAATACAGAGAATGAGGCAGTAAATAGTTTGACTATGGTTCAATATTTTCTAGAAATAAGTAATTGAAATGCTATTTAAATAAAAAAATATAAAATATGAGTGACATACAGCAGTGAACCTTATCTTAAAATGAAATACTTTTTAATAATTTATTAAAAACAAGTTAGAACCTCTAATTCTTTTTAGAAGTTTGAAAAATAAGCCAGCAAGTAGGTGTAGTTGAATGGGAAGGAGAATGACATTAAATTCTGACACAGTGGGAACCCGCCAAAGGCAACATCACAGTGGCTTCAAGTACACTTTTGAAAGCCTTCAACTTGGCTTAGTTGGCCCACCACACCATTTTATTTTAATAGTCTCATTCTTTTAAGATCCTATCATATTTTTATATTACCATTTAATAATTATAAATGTTATTATTTTATTTCAAAATCTTGTTTATACCGATTTTTATTATTTAAATATATGTTATTATTAAAAGAAATTGTAAAATGGAAGTAATTTATTTATTTTAGTCAGTTCCATCAATTTGTTTAATTTGGTTAGTTGAGCTAATTTGACCATCATGTCAGATTAGTGATTAAATCAGTACAATTTTTAAGTAAGTTTGGTTATTTTGGTCAATCAGTTTATTTAATTTATCTTGGCCACCTAGGTTAGATAGGTCAGCCGGTTCATCCTAGTCATCTCATTAGTCTAACTATCACGATCCAACATTCATGTCTATCACAACCATCAAGCCATCCAATCAACCTTATCATCTCGTTTATCCTAGCCATTCTGTTGGTCCGTCCATCCTGCCCACCAAGGCTAGCCCAAAATTCAAATCCATCCCATCAACCCATCCATCTCGTACATCCCGTCCATCCCAACCAACTTGTCCCCTCAATCCCGGCAAGCTCATCCATCCCCATCATCCTAGTCATTCCATTCATCTTGGTCATCTCATCAATACGTCCATGGTATAACCGACCATCCGGGCATCCTTGTCCATCGTGTCCATCTCGGCCACCCCATCTATCTTATCATCTTGTTCATCCCATTCAGCCCAACTGATACGCTGTCGTTGAAGTTATCAAATTAATACTACTTTATAAGACAATTTTAGTATTGCCAAGTTAGTCGTCAAGAAAATAGATAGGGTTAAAGTAACCCTGGGTCGTTTCCTAACTAATACATAATTGTTTTTCAATACTTGACTCTTATGAAGACCTTCAAAAGGTTAGTAAATGTTGTGCAATGCTTTAAAAATAAGAATGAAAATTTATCCTAATGAATTTAATGTTGAAGAATGTTATGAGTTTAATTGAAGAACAAATGAGAAACTTAGAAACAATTATAATGAGATAACTTAATTCCATTGTTTTTTCAAGATAGATTCATCATCGGTTTTCCACAGATCATTGTTCAATTGACTATTGTTCGGGTTTCAAATGAATTAAAGTACATTCTTAATTAACATGAGGATGATCATACAATTGACTAAAGTATATTCTGGATCAAATGCAAGACATTTCTAGATTATTCACAATGAATTCAACCAAATTACATTCTGAATCAAATCCTATTGTGTTTAATAATGTCTATTGTTAAATCTCCTAACCAAATTAAAAGTTAATTAATCAAAGTCAATTATCAATTAATTATAGTAGAAATTCTTACTACCAACCAAAATACATTCTCAATTAGTAGAAAAAACATGTTTAATCATATGAAGGCTCCTAAATTCAATTAAAGTACATTCTCAATCAAACCTAAAAACCCTTGAACTCATATGATCAATATGCATGTAAATTCAAACACCTTATGATGCAGAAATCATTACTTGTAACTTGATTGAGAGATGAAAGACATAGAAGAAGGATACTCAAATCAATAATCAAAAGAAACAAATACATTAATTCAACTTAACCTCAGAATCCATAATGAAATTACAGTGGAATAACCCTATAAGCTTAGATACCCATGAATGGAGTAATATACATGGTAAAATAAAAGTGAGAGGAGTGTTGGATGATTGCTTTTAGTAGAGAAGTCTAAGTGAATGAATGAGTTGTGATTTCTGTCTCCCCTAGATTTCTTTATATAGGCTTGATTGTGTTTGGACTCTGAATATTCTGTTAATAAGATCTTTTATCTTATATTTTATATCTTTCAAATATTCAACAAATTTAATGAGTTCTTAAGGATATAGATATTTCCCGTTGATATTTTCAAATTAAATTAATTATCTTTAAATATCAACTGAATTGTCTTTGAAATTCCATTTATGTCCTTAATTTTCCAAAATTGTAGAAAAGCCCCTGATATTTCTTTTAATTGCACTTTGAATAAAATTCTAACTTCAGCTGCACAAATAAACACTAGAATATGTAACATACTTTATGTAACTAAAAATAACATTTTAAGCATCTTTAGTTCTCAAACCCGATAAATCTAATTGTCACAAATTCACTTTCAATAAACTATTTAAGCATAAGAATCTCATCAAAATTTTGAATTTTAAAGCATAATCATGCACTCATCACACCCCCACACTTATCCTTTTGCATTCCTGGGAAAAATTGATTAATTCCAATACTTTGTTATGGGTCATTTTATTCCATATTTGCACTGGATACAAATCCATCATCTAGAAATCAATTTGTCATGGACATGCAAATGAAATCACTCTATTCTTCACACATGAGTTGATCTTTTGAATTCACAAGAAAATCAAATATGAAAGATATCACTCAAGTCAAAATGTATCTATTCTTACCACCAACTCTGTCAAGTGTTTTTAGCTTGTGTTTACATTCAAAATACCCATGTAAGTAAACACTGTTAACAATTCGACAAGTGTACCGAATCGTATCAAGTAATAATAAATGGTAAGACCAAGTATCGTTTCCCAAGAGACTCAAGGCCTAAATAGTTATGTGATTTCTTGATTAAATAAGACTTGTAAACGAAATCATTGTGTTTATATTACGGAAAAGTAAACATGAATGCAAGTGTTGATCAATTGGATTGAAAGATGCAAAAGTGATTGCTGTAAAATATGGAATGATTATGTTGTTGGGGTTCCCGACTTATCCTATCCACTCTCATGTATTTATGAATTCATCTTTCTTCATTAATGTTAATGCCACTTTCTAATTTACCTTAAACCCGATGTCTCGGTCAAGAAAGCCTAATCCTAATTACTAGTTCACAATATCTTGTCTCCCTAGCAATTAATCATGCATTACATTCGCACATAAGCTTAAAGGCAACCGATCTTCCTATTCCTATGTCTAGGTAATATTGCTTCCGGGACAATTTTCCCAGTTCTAGATTTACCTATATGTCTCCATATTGATAACATCAATGATCATGCAATTGAATGATTTAAACAAAGCATGCATAGAGTAAAGAGGAAAAACCCTAAGAATTAATGAAGTAAAGCATATATAATCAAGAATAAATTCAATACATGAGAGTTTTAAAGGATTACATCGTTTCCCCAACAATAATGGAGGTTTAGTTCACCATAGACATGGTGAAACTAGATGAAAATAATGAAAAGAATGAAAGATAGAACCCTAAAAGTGGAAGATCGAAGCTTCTGCATCCAAAATCCGCCTCCGAGAGGTGAAAGGAGTGTAATTTTGCCTCTTTTTGTCCAAAGATATCAACCCTAGTTTATAAAAATAACAGAAAACTGGCCCTCAGAGTGATGCTCAGCGGTAAGAATTGCGCTCGACGGTAAGTGCGACACTTAGAGTGACGCTCAGTGATGACGCCCAGGCGTGAAACAGTGCACTTAACAGCAGACTCTAGCGCTCAGCGGTAGAAATGCCGCTCAGCGGTGACTGCGATACTTGGATTAGCCCTCAGCGATGGCGCTTAAGCGTCAGACAGAGAACTCAACAGCAAGCTTGGCGCTCAACGGTGAAATGTGCTGAGCGGTGGCTGCGATTCTTCTTTTGTGCAATTTTCCTTCCTTTCCTGATTCTAACTCCTTGCTACTTCAACTTCTTCATCCAATTCTTCTTAATTCCTGTCAAAACAAGGATAAACAAGCATAAAACCCAACCAACTCTCTTATTTCCACAACTTAAGCAAAATCATGATTTCAAGCTAGTTTCTAAGTCATAAAGGGTGTTTTTGATGTCAAAATTAAGTATAAAAATAATAATTTTTCAACTGTTATCAAACACCCTTAGTAAGACTCTAATATTCACATACTTCAAGAAAAAACATGCAATTAATGATCATGAAAACTTTCTAAAGGGTTATAATGAGGCCAAGGCAAAGGTGAAATTATTTTTGGGTTTTCTGAGCTTTTGATATAGATAGAAAGAATAATAGAACTTGATTTCAAAAACAACTTTAGTATTTGTTGCTCTTAAGGAAGATTTTCTTTTTTTTTCTCTTTCTTTTTTGTTTACTATTATTTTTCAAATATCTTAACTTTTTATCTTCCTTTTTGCAATTTTTATTATTTTATAGGTGAGGTACTCACTCACACACTTATTCATCACTTACTTCTAACACAATTCATTACTCCTTCTTTCTTCCTAAGGTAAGGAACTTATGATTTTTCTTCTTTTCACATTTGGCAATGTTAGGACAAGTTGGTTTGGCCAAGTAGCTAAAACAAGAAATGCCTCAATCATATCAAATCATGCATATTTACCTCAGTTGCAAAACAAAGAATCAAGATAAATATTAGAGTATCAACAAAACACGGTCAAATTTCTCAAGAAAAATAGGTATAACACATGGTGGTCCATCCTTAACATTTAGCCTAAAACTCACAAGGTTCAAATTTCTTTCACAAAAGATTTAATCAAAAAATTATCAAATCAACCTAATCAGCAAATCATAGAAACAATCCACTCATATCAACATGACTCATATTTTCCTATATTTTATTACCATCCTAGTTACTAATTGAACTTTCAAATCCATTACAAATACTTATTGAAAACAATATTATTATTATTTTTTAAAGAAAACCAACAAAATAGGAAACAAAGTTAATTTTTTCCTCACACCTCCACACTTAATCCATGCATTGTCCTCAATGTATGTCGTATATATAGAATGGAAAGAAAAGTATGAGGGTATTTACCTCCTTCATGGTGGAAGGAATGTTAGTAGGAATTCATCGAAAAAGTCATATTGGATCGAAATGTTATCTTTTCTCTTTTCAATCCTACTAAGATCGTTAGCTACTAAAATATGTGTCTTACTTCTGTCTTGAATAGGAGTCAACTTGTTCTTCTCGTTTTTGACCATTTTGATTTCACATTTCTTGGAAACCACATGTATAGGGCTCACTCAAGTGCTATAAAAATAAGGTATATAATACTTGCTTGTAGCAACCTGGTGACCTCTTTCTTGACAACCCCATCAATTGAGGATTCATTCTTCTTTGAGGTTTTCTTAGTAGCTTAGCATCCTCTTCCAAAAGTATCTTGTGCGTACAAAAAGTAGGGCTAATACCAGGAATATCTGTCAAAGTCTAGCCTATTGCTTTCTTATGATCTCTGATAACATGCAACAATTATTCTTCCTACTCATCAATAAGCAAAGAAAATATATAATAACAAGAAGTTTCCCACCCCTCTCAAGATAAACATATTTCAAATGACATGGTAAGGTTTTCAACTCCAAAGTGGGTGGTTGTACCACAGATGGTAATATTTTACTACCTAAGGTTATCTCAACCACCCAGCATCACACTTGGACGCTACAAAGGCATAATCTGTTGACACCGCATCCCCAATATTACCTGTTTTGTAATTTTCTTCATTGTCTAAAGTTATGAATAACGTTTTTGAAAAAGAAAAATCCAAAGTTGGAGAAAAAGTTGAAAAAACGTCCAAGAACCCAAAAGAAAAATTGTTTACAACATCACTTAATAAGTCAGTACAAAACAGAGAATGATCTTCAATCGGGTGCTTCACAGCTTCCAACACGTTGAATTGGACTTTCTCATCTCCTATTTGATCCTGCATGCACATCTATCTCGGTTTGTGTTGTCATCATGAAGGGTCTTCCCAAGATAGTAGTTGTTGGACTGATTCCTTCACCATCCTTCATATACAAGATATAGAAATCTACAGGAAAAATTCATTTGTCTACTCGGACAAGCACGTCCTCAAGCTACAGAGTTAATTGTGCTACAGTTGGCCCGTTGAATGACCACACCAGTAGTCTTTAAAGGTCCTAGAGATAAATAAGTAAATATTGATAAATGCATTACATTTATGGAAACCCCTAAATCTAACATGACATTGTCAAACTTTGATCTTCCAATAACATAAGGAACATAAAACATACCTAGATCCTTTCATTTTCGTGGTATTTCAATATGCTTCTTAATCAAGCTTGACACATTTCTTACTAAATTTACTATCTCGTTATCCCTAATACGCCTTTTATTTGTGCAAAGTTCTTTTAAAAACTTAGCGTATTTTGGGATTTGTTTAATAACATTTAATAAAGGGTGTTGATCTTCACCTTTTTGAAAGTATTCAATATTTCTCGGTCTAATTCCTCCATTTTCTTTTTTTTCAGTTTCAACCGATTTGGATGTGGAGGAGGAGGAGAATAAGATACTAACTAAACTTGATTCATTAGTGGTAGTCTCAAGTGATTTTTCACTTGGTCCTTCATTGTTATCAGTATATGTGTCTTCTTTCTCTTCATCCTCTTGGGCTCCCTTAGGGCCTTGTAATTGCTCACTTATTCTTAAAGTAATAGTACTTACATTTCGCAGGATGATCACAGTTTGTGCAGGCAATTTATTTGATTCTTTAGCTTCCAGTTTATCCACCCTATGGGTTAATTCAACAATTAATTTCTTAGTCTCTACATTTTTCTCAATTATTATCTTCATGAAATATTTTAGTGACATATCTAGTTGAGATTGTTGCCTTAACTGAGATGGAACATAAGGTTGTTTATGTTGCTGATAAGGTTTATTTCCTTCAAACATGTTTGCAACAAAAGCTTGAGATGGTTTCACCATGGTAGTTTTTGTTAAGCTATGATATTCATCAGTATAATGCCCTGCTGAAGTGAAAATTCCACACACCTTAGAAACTTTTGGATTTGGAGTTTTAATCTAGCTCATAATTTCGTAGAACTTTTTCTCTAGCCTGTCTATTCTTTCATTTATGATTTTTATTGAACTAGTGTTTCCATCTCATGAACTCCTTTAAACAAGGTCACTAAATGTACTCTTGTTTCAAATTGTTGGCTATTTGTTGCCTTTCGCTCTATTAGATCTAGAACATCTTCAGGTGATCTGTCTAAGAAGGATCCTCCGCTTGTAACATTTGTCCATGACCTATCTGTTGGACTTAAGCCTTCAAAAAATCTTAGAATGAAATCTTCTATTTGAAGTTAAGGGCAGGAAAGCACAAAGTTTCTTGAATCTCTCTCAATACTCACTAAGAGTTTCTCTATCTCTTTGTCTTATATCTTAGATCTCTCTATGGATGGCCGATACTCTAGATGTTGGGAAATATTTTTCAAGAAAAAGTCTTTATATAGTTTCCCAATTTGTAATCTATGCAGAGAGATAGTACCGCAAATCCTGAGTTGCTCCTTGAAGAGTGAAAGCAAATCTCATCTTCAAATTTTCTATCGTGATCCTACACTAGTAAAAAAGAAGCTTTTTAACGCGCTATATACGCCTCGGTTTTACTGAAACCGAAGCGTATAAAAGCGCAGTGGCAATTTTGTAGTTTTAGAGAACTTATATACCTAGGTTTATAGGGAACTGAAGCGTAAAAAGTCTACTACCTCGGTTAAGTCAGAAACCGAGGCATAAAGTGGAACCAACGCACACTGCAATCACGTGATAGAAGCTGACATAATTTCTGAATAAGGTCTACTGCCTCGGGTATCAGTAGAATCGAGGCAGAAAAGCTTTTCAACATCGGTTAGGCGCCAACTGAGGCATATAACGCGAATATGTTTTCAAATTTTAATTATTTTATGACACTTTAGGCATCGGGTATTCTTGACACCGAGGCAGTATGCCTCTATTACCTCAGGTAAATCTGGAACCAATGTAGTATAGCGTTTTATAACCTCCGAAATCTCTTTGATTTCACGATACCCTTCTCATTGTTCCTCTTCTTCTCGCTCGTTCAAATCTCTTTGCTTTCACTGTTCTCCAATCACCCTAAAATAACGTCGTCGCTCCGTGGCCACCACTCCGCCGCTCTGTGGCCACCACTCCGCCGCTCTGTCGCCACCACTCACGCTGCGTCATCCCCCGCTTCTCGCGCAATCGTTTTGCTGCCTCGCCATCATGCTCCCTCCTCATCATCGCCGGCGTGCTGCCTCGACGCCATTTCTGTCGCGCTCCCTCGCAGCACCTCCGCCTCCGTCGTCGCACCTCCACCTTCGTCATCACAACCTAAAACCTAGACGAAGGGAAGGTTCTGCGGTGCAAGAGCAAGAGAGAGGAATAGCGAGACGTTTTGGGAAAGAAGGAGAAGAAGACACAGACGGAGGAGAACCTTGAGCAGTGGATGCGGAGAGTGAGAATTGAGATATTCGAAGAGTTTTCGAGTTAAGAGATCGTCGAAAAGACTTCAGATTAAGGTAGGAGGAGTTAAACTTTTCTGTTTTGTGATTACTATGATGTGCGAAGCTTTTATGCTGATTCTATGTTTTTTGTTCTGCTTGAGTACGAATTTTTGTGTGTCTTACGTTCAATGGTATGCTTGGTATATCTACTTTTCTGGTTGAGTACGAGTTATATCTAATTTTCAGTTTTAAATTGTATTTTATTTTCCAATTGAGAATTTATAAGCACGTAAACAGTTGCTGTTAACTTGGACTGTTCAATAGACTTTTGTTAGTCTTGGTTCATTCAATGAAGAGAGCAAAGTTCTTCACATTTTGGTGTCTATGAAGTAATTTTCCCCTTAATTTATCTATTTCTTTTAAACTTATATGGAACCAAATCAATGTTGTTTGATATCTGGTGGGAAATATGAGTATATGTTTCTTTTTTATGCTGAATTTCTGTTCGCTTCTCATTCAGACACGTTTTATCTTTTTTAATTTCTGTTTTTCTGTGACCTGAGCTCTGGTTTGTTCTGGTCTCCCAACTCAATTTTGAGTATTCGGCTTGTTTCAGGAGAATGGAAACTAAGAGGATCAAATTGTATGATGTTGCGAAAATTTGGTCGCTGAGCAAGTTTTCGGGTTGTTGTGCGATAGGTTTTGTGGAAGGTGAAAGAAGTGTACGTAAAGTATTGAGTAAGTAAGCATTTTTCACTCTCCATCTCAGTGGCTTAATTGCAAAATTGGATGGGGCAGTAAAAGAGGTTCTTTGGAGAAATTGTATATGAGCATTCATGCCAGAAACATTTACCTGTTCCATGGAATCAAGGTTTGGTTTCTTTTCTTAGGCTTTCTTCGGATGTTGTATTTTTTATGTGATATATTTTATTAGAATGAATTGGATTGGAGCTTTTTTAATGTTGAATGCTATTTCCACATTTTCTGAGAATCACATGTGTATAGTAACATCAAGAGTAGGGATTTTGGAAGAATAATATTTTGGGAATTTAAGTATAAGTCTAAGTTTTATATTGAAAAAAAAAATAAAAAGTAAAGTATCATATAAAAATGAAAACCCATTAAAGACCATTAAAGATTTTGAATTGAGAATCTCCCTTATATCAATGGGATTTGGTTGAAATTGTCTTTTTCCAAAAACTTCCTCTTCAATAAAAACCCAACAAGAACATATAGTAAAGTTGTTTGATTGGTTAACTTGTTTTTTGCAAGGGGATTGTGTCTACTATTTTGAATTTGCATGCACTGTTATTGTTCAAACTTAAAACATTATTTATGTTGTTGAATGGAATGGAAGAAAGTTGGGTGATGAGGAGATCATTGACATCATGTTAATGTACTTGAATGTAGGCCACGAATCTTCAGGACACATTACCATGTGGGCAACCTTCTTCCTACAAAAATCACCCAGAGTATCTCCAGAAGGCCAAGGTAACAGGTTATTTAATTATCATATTCCACCTAAATCTACAAATAACTAAGGGACAATACACATGCATATTAATCACTTCATCTTGGAAAATGTATCCTTGTCCTATCCTGTATAATAGTGTAAGATCAAAACTTAACATTTACTTCTAGTATCTTTATTGATTGGGGAATAGCTTGGTTCAGCCAAAAAAGATTAAATTTCTGCATATATATTTGCTTTGAACTTTTTATTGATAAAGGTAAATGATACCTAACTTGATTCACATAGTAATACCTGTTTTTTGTTTGCATACTTATATCCTGTGTAGGTTGTTGGTAAGGTTCATGGATACCTTCTTCTAGTTGGGAAAGTCACATGATAATTAACGTTGTATAAGAATGATATTTCTTTGTACGTTAAGGTTGCTGCATGTTTGAGATTGCTGGACATCAACCTGCATTTCGTGCTCTAGTATGCAGGAATTTAGTTTTATCAATGGAAACATAGTCTCGATTCTTCAATATATTTTAAACTAGCAAAACAATTAACACATGATTGAATGAATAAAACAGGACATGGTTGGACTTATCAATAAAACAGGACATACTGCCTTAGTTTAGAGGAAACCGGGGCATAAAGTCCTGCGAAATTTTTTTTTTTTAAAAATGACATACTGCTTTGGTTGACTTTGAACCGAGGCGAAATCGTCCATCTTTTTGCCTCGGTTCATAACCGAGACATAAAAGTCTAGACTTTTTGCCTCGCCTGTATATACCTCGGTTCAGGAACCGCTGTCGTTTCCCCTTACTGCACTAGTGCTAGTAGATCTAAAATTTTCACACAACATGTGGAACTGTCTCAAGTGTTTGTGTGGATTCTCCCTTGATAACCTACTGAATTTTGGTAAAGTATCTAACAAGTCAGATCTCAACTCCCGCTCCTCATTAGGATATTCAATGTTACTACGGATGACTGTATTATAGGAGGTGGCTAACTATCTGATAGTTATTTGTGCCATTTTGTTTGGGTTAGGATTAGGTGAAGGATCAGAGGATATATTTGTGACTGGAGATAATGGAGGTGATATGGCTTCAGTAGTAGCTTCCGATGTGGAAGATGTTCCCTTAGTAGAACACCTAAGTTGCAATCTTTTTCACAGCTTACGCAAATTCCTTTCAACTTCCGGTTTAATTAAAGTACATTCTTAATTAACTTGAGGGTGATAATACAATTGACCAAAGTAGATTCTCAATCAAATGCAAGACCTTTCTAGATTATTTACAATGAATTTAACCAAAGTACATTCTCAATCAAATCTTATTGTGTTTAATAATGTCTATTCTTAAATCTCCTAACCAAATTAAAAGTTAATTAATCAAAGTCAATTCTCAATTAATTATAGTTGAAATTCTTACCACCAATCAAAGTACATTCTCAATTAGTAGCAAAAACATGTTTAATCAAATGAAGGTTACTAAATTCAATTAAAGTACATTCTCAATCAAACCTAGAAACCCTTGAACTCAAATGATCAATATGCATGTAGATTCAAGCACTTTATGATGCAGAAATCATTACTTGTAACTTGATTGAGAGATGAAAGACATAGAAGAAGGATAACACAAATCAATAATCAAAAGAAAAAAATACATTAATTCAACTTAAGCTTAGAATCCATAATGAAATTATAGTGGAATAGTCCTAGAAGCTTAGCTCTTCATGAATGAAATAGAATACATGGTAAAATAAAGGTGAGAGGAGTGTTGGATGATTTCTTCCAGTGGAGGACTCTAAGTGAATGAATGAGTTGTGATTTCTGCCTCTCCTAGGTCTCTTTATATAGGCTTGATTAGGCTTGGACTTTGAATATTCTGTTAATAAGATCTTTTATCATATATCTTATATCTTTCAAATATTCAACTGATTTAAGCAATTTTTAAGAATATTTGATAGATATTTCTTGTTGATATTTTCAAATTAAATTAATTATCTTTAAATATCAACTGAATTGTCTTTGAAATTCCTTTTATGTCCTTCTTAATTTTTCAAAATTGTAGAAAAGCCCTTGAAATTCCTTTTATGTCCTTTTTAATTTTCCAAAATTGTAGAAAAGCCCCTGAAATTTCCTCTAATTGCACTTTGAATAAAATTCTAACTTCAGTTGCACAAATAAACATCAGAATATCCCACATAATTTATGCAACTAAAAATCACATTTTAAGCATCTTTAATTCTAAAACTCGATAAATCCAATTGTCACAAATTCACTTTCAATTAACCATTTAAGCACAAGAATCTATTAAAATTTTAAATTTTATAGCACAAATGTTGGCAAAAATATGCATTTATCACCAACCATCCCATCCATCCCCGTCATCCAATCCACCGCAGCAAGCCCACCCATCAAGTCTTGCCTAGCTATATCGTTCATCTTGGTCATCAAGTTAACCTACTCATCCTATCCATCTTATCAACTCGTCCATCCCGTACATCTTGGTCATCCTTGTCAACCCTTCCATCTCCTACATCCCGACTATCTTGGTCATCTAGTCAGGTCAGTCATCTTGTCCATCTCATTTTTCATAACATAGGGACCCAATGTCTTCATTTTTAAAATCGGATACTAAACAAAAATTCACCTCTTAACATGGGGACGAAGTAAGCATTTAAGCCTATATGTTATTGATAAATATATATTATTTTTAAGTACATATTCTTTTATAAATAGTATTATTTTAAAACATAAAAGTAAAATAATATTTTTTAATTTAATTTTATTAAATGATTAAGTAATTAAAAAATAAAATAAAAAAAAGATAGTACAAGAAAAAAATTAATAATATTAAATGACCAAGTAATTAGAAATTATGAAATAATTTTTTATAAAAAAATAACATTAAAAAATAATTAATACTTTTAATATCAGTTCTTTTTTAATTATAAATATATTAGAGAAGAAACATTTAATTGTGACTAAAATGTTTATAAGGACATAAATTAAAAATATATTTATTTATTTTAAGAATTAACTAATTTTTAAATTAATTATTAGAGATGCTTATCGTAGTTTAAATTGATTAACAAAACAATTTTATCTTTAGACATAATTGATATTTTAGATATTGAGAAGATTCTAAATTTGAGAAATTAATACGTTATTTAAGAAATAAAATAATAATTGATTAGATATTAAATAATGAAATTAAAATATTTTTTTATGGTAAATCAGTTTTAAAATATATAAATAAAAAAATAAGTAAAATAATCCTTTAAAAGACAACTTTTTATATGGTATAGTAAACAATTTATATTTTTAATAAATATATACTATTTTTTAAATAATATTATTTTAAGTGTAAAATATATTTTTTTAAAATTTAACTTTATTAAATTATCAAGTAATTAAAAATCATAAATATATAAAATATATTTCTAATTTTATGATTAATAAATAAGGGTAACATTAATTTTTCTAGTATAGTTTTTCCTTATATTATAATTGATTAAATGACTTAGTAATTTGGAATCATAAATGTAAAAAGCCAAAAAAATGGTATTTTAGAAGTGGTAGTAGTTTAAAAACAGTGAGACTCCATTATTTTAATATTAAATGGTTTGTTTATTAATAATTTTGATATGAATGAGTTTCATTATTTTAAAATGTACAATATATCTAAAAATCACTTTTCTAGAGTTTTCTACCTTCTCTCTAAGAGTTCTAGATCCTGAGTCATCTTTTTGACGATCAGGAGGTACCTAATCGACCACGCAACGAGGTCTACATTTCTACCCGATCAGTTTCTTCAACAGAGCAAGTAAGTTTTGGCTTCTTTTTCTCTTTCCGTTCTTAATTGAGATCATGTTTAATGATCTCTTGTTGCATGTGAGTTTTAATGTTTTTCCCAATTTCATGTTGATCAAAGGTCTAAGGACTTTCTCTAATCTCTATTCGGTGTTTTGTAGGTGATCTAGAGTTCCTTGAGCTCTAAGAAAGGGTTCAGTATTTATAAAGCTTTGTTGCTCTGGTATAAGGTAAGGGAAGTTAGACGTCTTATTTATAATTGATTCAATATTAATTTGAGTAATTATGCTATGTTAGTTCAATTAGATGTGTATGTTATTGTATTGTATGATCTATGTTTGATATGATGAAATTAAATGTCTTCGCTGTCTTGAATGATCTAATATCGAGTTGTTTGGATGTTGGAAATTTTATTCAAAGTGTTTGGAGGGAAGATGGATCAATTACTTGGGTGGTGAAGTTAAAAAGAGAGGTTTTGATAGGTGTTAGGATGAGGAAGCAACTGTTTTAGGTTTGTTATTTTTCTCATATGTAACTTGTGGGATGCGAATTAGCTTATATGTGTGTTAGAATGAATTGGTAGTCATTTTGGAGTATTTGTAAAGTTTTTTAAGTGTATTTTAGAGGTTTGAACTAGTGACATTTTGAATTTTAAGTTCTGTGTCAAAATGGTCATTTTGAAGGGTATTGGTAAGTCATTTCTAACTTGTTACAGTCCCTAAAGTGAGGTTTAGGTTAATTTTAGATTGAAATCTTGTGATAACATAGTTTAAAACGAGTTTAGGATGATTTATATACTTTTGGTTGGGTCTATTTTAGTTTAGAGTACAACTCAGGAGTGTTAGAAGTTGAGAAAGATACATACAATAGGTCATGAATGGTTGAGGGGTGCAAATTTTGTAGTTTTGGTGTTGCAAAATTATGCAGTCTAGCTGAGCGAGTGCTTTCTAGTTGAGCAAGCAACACACTTCTAGCTGAGCGAATGTAGTCGTTGAGTGAGCAAAACCCATTGTTTCTGTATTCGCAGGGCGAGTCATGGTGGCTGAGCAAGTCATGGTGGCTGAGCGAGTGGGCTGACAAACACTTTTAGCTGACCGAGAAGACTTGGTGGTTGAGCGAAAATATTATATTTTCAACTCAGTTTTTATATATTTTCTTAAAGTGTGTTAAATGTATGTGAGTGTTTGAATGATTGGTTTATAACACTTATTGTGAAGTATGAATTGATTTATAATATGAATTGGAAATAAGAATATGTATATGGTTTCAAATGGATTCAATGTAAAGGTGAAGTGATATCAATGGTTTCAAAGTTATGAATATTAGTTCCAAGGTGGAACTTCATGGTGTGGTTTCAAGTATCATTAGTCTGAATGCAGGGAGCTCAGTATTGGGGGTTATCTTGACACTATAATGGTCACACATTCTCAAATAGAGAGGTTTGACACATGTGGTGAGAGTAGTAGGAGGTCTTAGTCTTGGGTGCTTTCAGTATGATCCAAGGCGTGGAACTGACTAACCTTTTGAGTGTGGTAGGGTGAAACTCATTGGCAATGACTTTGCAAAGTAGTAAAAGTCACCACAAGTGCACAACCCGCCATAACACGACATTCATTCTAAGTTCAGACAGTCTAGTCAAAGTATGGTCATGCATAAAGTGTTTAGTTGGTTGATGCCATATGTGTATAATGTTTAAATGTTTATATATATATATATATATATATATCATTAATTGTTTGTATTCTAGTTTATCCTTGCTTTTGTGTTGTCTATTGTATGTTGTTTTCTCTTTTGCAATGATCACTTACATAGTGTGAGCTTAGGAAAACAATCTTTTTAGTTGTTCTAGCGAGAGGTGAGAGCGAAACAAATGAGTTGGTAGATGTAACATCCCATTCTAGAATGTCACGAGTCAAAAATTTACTTTTCTTTTTAAGAGAAAAACTAAAAGAAAACATTATTATAAATCTTAAATTGGGGAAATAAACAATAGTCCATTAAAATCCAACTAAAAGGACATTTATTACAACATGCAACTTCCAGTTCAATTTCTAAAAAACCAAATAAATCAAATTAACTGAAAATGTTCTAAGGTAAAACAAAAGAAGTCTTTCCCAGTTTCTCCCCAACTTCTTGCCACTCTTAATCATCAACTGGAACATTTGTATAATCATCTGCTCCCATATAACAACATAAGTTATACGATCATCGCATTCCCACACAAACAATAAGGGTAAGCTACCATATTCATCATCTAATAAAACATCAACACATTAATTGTTATTTAATAAAGTAATAGAGTTAACAGGGCATATTCAATCTAGTACACCACAACCAAATAAATCCAAGAAGACACACGTTGTCCTTTTGTACTCTATCATATGAAACCTGTTCATCAAAACAGGACACATGTTCACCAAAGGACAGTTCAAGATCCTCCACCGCAGCTTCAGATCTATCTCCCCTGCTCCTCAAGACTTATGAGTAAAAACTCCACTACTGTCACACAGGCACTATACTCAGCTCGGTTGGAAAACCTACGGGCGAGACATCCTACCCGATAACGGTTGAAAAATCGTTATTTTTATACTTAATTTTGATATTAAAAACACCCTTTATGACTTAAAAACTAGCTTGAAATCATGTTTTTGCTTAAGTTGTGAGAATAAGAGAGTTAAAGGTGGTATTATTGGTTTTATGCTTAGTTTTCCTTGTTTTGACATGAATTAAGATGAATTGGATGAAGAAGTTGAAGTAGCAATGAGTTGGAGTCAGGAAAGGCTAGAAAAGTGGCAAATAGAAGAATCGCAGATAGCGCTGAGCGTCATTTTGGGGCGCTGAGCGCCACTTTTACTAGTGCAAAAACAGCGTATAACGTCACGCGTTAACGTCGTAGCACTAAAAATGCAACGTTAAAAATGAGCAGTGGCATTTTCGTAAATAAATTGATTCGCTCCACGTCAATTACTCAAATAGTGCACCGTCTAAAATGTATTATCGTCAAACAAGAAACATATCGACGTAATCTAAAATGTATTAACGTCAAATAAGGCAAACATCAACGTAAAACAATGACCTTAGAATCACATAACGTCAACTTAAGAAACATTTGACGTCTAACTTAAAATAAAAAAATAACGAAATAGTGGTTTGCTTCCAACAGTAGTACTCCTACCCACATTTGACGTCAGCCATATCAAATATTCGACGTTTTATATGCCACCATGAAGCCAAAGTGTAAATCCCTTTCTTATTCTTTATTTCTTTTCTCTTATAAACCAAACATAACGTCCCAAACTTTATGGGGTCGACGTTTAAAGCAATATAGAACTTCGAACAAGTTGAGGTTAGACGTGATGGTCGTAATCCAATAACGTCAATAAAGAAGCAGTCAACGTCCAGTACAAAATAAATAAATACTAAATATTGATTTAATTAATACGACGTCAACTGTCACGAAAGAAGGACGTTGTATATTACAACTAGCAGTTATTTGTTTATTTTTCATTTAAATCAACACACAAAATGTCAGTTTTATACTGGCTTAGACGTTTTGTTATTTAGTTCCTTTTTTATTATTTTTCTTTTTCTTTTAAACCAACCATATAACGTCGAGTTCTTCTATGTGTTGGACGTTGTGTTTTCCAGATTATGTTTTTAATTTATGGGGGGATTTGGCTTTGATGTGTACTCGCGTATAACGTCAAAGTTCAACGTTCCATAACAGAACAAACAACGTTAACAATAACCCACTCCATCCTTTTTTTTTCTTTTTTTCTTTTTTCTTTTAAACCAACCAAAGAATGTCAAACTCTTTCACCAATTCGATGTTTTTTGGCACAAATAACCTCAGTCATTCTATTTTTCTATAAATACAGTTTATGAGCCTTAGATAACCTGTAGACATCCATTTATAAAATTTCTGCTATGAACTCCATTTGTTAATTTTTTGTCTTTGTGTTTTCTGTTATCTCCTTCAAGGACACAAAAAAGATTGAAGGAATATAGAAAACCAAAGGAAAAGGTTGATAGATTAGGATTTCGCATCCTTTCAAAACGCTACTCCTCCTTCACTAAACTACAAAACATACGTAAACAAATTCATGTTAACTTTTTCCATTGGTTTGCTGTCGATTCCTCTACTAAACGAAGAAATTTCTTTGTTAACGATGAAGGCATGGTAGCAAACTAGAGGAAAATGTTAACACTTATGAATTTAAAATAGACTCTATTCAAAAAAATCCTTCTATATTTTAACAAAGAAAAAGGTTGAAAGATTTGGATTTTGCATCCTTTCAAAACGCTACAACCTCCATTCACAAAAATCCTTCTACATTTTAAAAATCCTGCAGATCTTTTCGTGGTTTGATTTTCATTTTTTTGGTTTGTTTAGTGTTATTATGTTTTTCCTTTGTTTCGTTTCCATTTATAACCTATGTAATAATGGATTTCTTTTAGAAATCCTTCAAATAAATTTACGTCGAATACTGAAGGAATTGACGTCCCTATGTGATTCCCAATTAACGTGGACGCCCCTTTGGTAACAACACAAAATTAATGCTCACAACGACTCCAATGCCTTTCACGTTGAAGCCCCCTAGAGTTAGACGTTCTATGGGAATTTAAAAAGGAAAAAGAAAAAATAGAGCGACCTTTGCCTTCTGATAACGAATAACACGTCAGATGCCCAAGGAATTCGACGATTATTGTTGTATTAAAAGAAAAAAGAATTAAACCAAAAAGACACTTTGGAAGTCTGAAGAAATTGACATATATCATTTACGTAGTCTGTCTTTTATTATTGAAGCCCATTTCAGGCCCATATCAGGCATTTCCCAACAGTAATTATTTATGTAGACATCCATTTATAAAATTTCTTTTAGCAACTCCAAGGTTTCTTTGTGTTAACTTGTAACAACTCCAAGGCCTTTCAAAACGCTACAACATTCATAAAATTCATAAACTCCTTCAAATCATTTCAAAAACAGACCCTACAGGGGACGTCAAATATTTTCAAAATAGAAGTGTTATTGGAGGTTAGAAAGGAAAAATAAAAAAAGATAAAAATAAAAAAAAGGAGCGACCAACGTCAGGCGTATAATGACGTTTTTTTTGCCATAAATTATGTTTTTAATTTTTTCTTTTAAACCATCCGACAAAACAACTTCAGGAAAACTTAAAAAATGAATTATTAAAAAACGAGCAAATTGTGCAATTCTATAGATTTAAGCATTATATTTATAGAGTCAATTCAAAACCTCTGGTAACCGTGTTAACCCTCGGCAAGTGTTACCGAATCGTATCAAGTAATAATAAATGGTAAGACCAAGTATTGTTTCCCAAAGGACTCACGGCCTAAACAGTTACGTGATTTGTTGATTAAATTAGGCTTGTGAACGAATTCTTGTAAGTTTAAATGCAAATACTGAAAATTAAATATGAATGCATGTATTGATCAATTGGATCAAAAGAAGAAAAAGTGATTGAAATTATGGAATGATGATGTTGTTGGGGTTTTCAATTAATCCTATCCACTCTCATGTATTCAAGAATTCATCTTTCTTCATTAATGTTAATGCCACTTTCTAATTTACCTTAAACCCGATGTCTCGGTGAAGAAAGCCTACTCCTAATCACTAGTTTACAATGTCTTGTCTCCCTAGCAATTATTTATGCATTACATTCGCACAGAAGCTTAAAGGCAACCAATCCTCCTATCCCTATGTCTAGGCAATATTACTATTGGGATAATTTCTTCATGTCTAGATTTATCTATATGTGTTCATACAAATAAAATCAATGATCATGCAACTGAATGAGTTAAACAAAGCATGCATAGAGTATAGAAGAAAAACTCTAACAATTAATGAAAGAAAGCATATGGATTAAAGAACCAATTCAATACATGAGAGTTTCAAAGGGTTACATTGATTCCCCAACAACAATGAAGGTTTAGTTCACCATAATCATGGTGAAACTAGATGAAAAATAATGAAAGAATGAAAGATAGAACCCTAGAATTTGAAGAGTGGAGCTTGAGCATCCAAAATCCTCCTCCAAGGGGTGAAGAAAGTGTGATTTTGCTTCGTTATGCCAAAAGATACTAACCCTAGGTCGGCTAAAACCTTATATAGACTCCTAAAGATTACAGAAAAGTGGCCCAAGGCCCATTAAAATGGTGCTCAGTGGTAAGTGCGGTTCTTCTATTTGATGCTCAGCTGCAGTTTTGCCCCTCAACGGTGACTGCGGGACTTCAAAGTGCCGCTCAATGGTAATTTTCGCTCAGCGGTAAGTGCGACTCTTCTTTTATGCACTTTTCTTCCTTTTCTAACTCCAACATATGGCTACTTCACTTCTTCCATTCAATTCATCTTAAAACCTGCAAAAACCAGAAAAACTGAGCATAAAACCCATCCAACTCTCTTGTTTCAAAAAACATAAGCAAAAGCATGATTACAAGCTTGTTTCTAAGTCATAAAGGTTGTCTTTAAGGTTAAAATTAAGTCTAAAAATAACAGTTTTTCAACTGTTATCAAACAGCAAAAAATGAATACTCACAAACCTTTCACGTCGAAGTCCCTAGAGTTCAATGTTCTATGAGAATTTAATAAGGAAAAAGAAAACAAAGGAGCGACCTTTGCCTTGGGACTGCCTTTTATTATTGAAGCCAAAGGTCACCCCACATTAAGGCCTTTCCCAACAGTCATTCCTTTTTCTATAAATACAGTTTCGGAGCCTTAGATAACCTATAGACATCCATTTATAAAATTTCTACTATGAACTTCATCTGTTAATTTTTTTTCTTTGTGTTTTCTGTTATCTCCTTCAAGGACACAAAAAAGCTTGAAGGAGTATAGAAAACCAAAGGAAACGGTTGATAGATTTGGATTTCGCATCCTTTCAAAATGCTACTCCTCCTTCACTAAACAACAGAACTTCCGTAAACAAATTCATGTTAACTTTTTCCGTTGGTCTGTTGTCGATTCCTCTACTAAACGAAGAAATTTCTTTGTTAACGATGAAGGCATGGTAGCAAACCAGAGGAAAATGTTAACACTTTTGAATTTAAAACAGACTCTATTCAAAAAAATCCTTCTTCATTTTAAGAAAGAAAAAGGTTGAAAGATTTGGATTTTGCACCCTTTCAAAACACTACAGCCTCCATTCACAAAAATCCTTCTATATTTTAACAATCCTGCGGATCTTTTCGTGGTTTGATTTTCATTTTTTTCTTATGTTTAGTGTTATTATGTTTTTTCTTTGTTTCTTTTCCATTTATAACCTACGTAATAATGGATTTCTTTTAGAAATTCTTCAAATAATTTTACGTCGAATACTGAAGGAAAAATAACGTCCCTATGTATTTCCCAAACAACGTGGACGTCGAGTGGTGTCAATATTGGACGTGTATCTCTTCGTTTTAATGTAGCATTTATCATGCCTTGCCAAGAGTCTTTTCCCATATACCTGGACGTCGAGTGGTGTCAGTATGTGACGTGGATCTCTTCGTTTCTAACACAACATTTATCAAGCCCAACCAACTGTGTTTTCCCATATAAAGTTGAAGTTCTATTTGAATTTAAAAAGGATAAATAAAAAAAGGGAGCGACCTTTTGGTTTGGTTAACGAATAATACGTCACATGCCCAAGAAATTGGATGTTTATTGTTGGTTTAAACGAAAAAGAAATAAAAAGGGAGTAATCTGGCTGACAATAATACGTCGAAGTTTGAAGAATGACGTTAACCTCTTCGTGTCATAACTTTTCTATTAATATTATGTCGGGTAGCTTTACTAATCGACGTACTATTGGTGTTCTAAAAAAATAAAAAACAAAAAGAGGGCAATTGTATATTGAATGTAACGATGTAACATTAAAAATTTCAATTACAATCATACAAGTGATTTAATCAATTTAAACAATTCAATCACCATTCACTAATGTTATTGCCAAAAGAGAATTTTATTAATATTCAAAAGATGATTACAACCAGCAAAACAAAAGATGGCTTAAGAAGCCACTAATTACAAAATTAAAATCAAACAACGAAAATTCATATTCTTCTGTTGCAGAATTATTGTTGATCCCTTTCTGGTTGTTCACATCACCTTCCTTTCTATTTTGTCGGTGATTTTTCAATCCTTAGACTCTTTTGTCAATGATTGTGTCAACTTTCAATTTACTTGAGCCCCAAGAATCTTTTTTGCGATGCTGACATACAAAAGATGATTACAACCAACAAAAGAAAAGATGACTTAAGAAGTCACTGATTACAAAATTAAAATCAAAGAACGAAAATTCATATTCTTTTGTTGCAGTTAGCTTTCAATTTACTTGAGCCCAAGAATCTTTTTGTGCGATTCTAACATACAATCTATTTTCACCGCATAATCATCTAGCCCACTCATCTTCTTCAATTTTTGTCGAATCTGTTTTGTTTGCCCTCCAAGAATCAGATATGGGATAAACTTGTTGATGATCATCATTTTTTATCTTGGTGAATCCAATAAGTACTTAATGACCAATCCAAATTTGAAAGACAAAACCTTCTTTGCTGATCGATTGATAAACGACAATCCCAATCCCGACCTCTTTGACCAGCTTCATACCCTTGACTTTGTTACAAAATGTTTCATCACTCATCTTTAAGTTGGAGTAGAACACGCTTACCAGTTCCAGATATCTGTGAGAAACCACGGTTTTAATCTTCCTTAGACTAAAAAGCTTCCATCGAATGTCTTCATCACTAATCCAACCTGTAGGATTAACATTCCTTGCAATCCGGGCAACCTTCCATTTTCTTCTTGATGATGATGAAGAAGCCATTTCTGATCAGATTCTGGAACGTCTTTCACATTTCTAGGGTTTGTAACTCTAAAATTTAGAAAACACTTAGTGCGTTTTCAAATCTAGTATTTATAAAGTTGTGCATCAAATCTTATCAGTTTCAGGCCCAACTAAAATTTTCAATCTTATATATCCCAATGAAATAATTTCAGTAACGACGAATTTATAAAGGGTTCGACGTTTTATTATGCGGTTGAAGTTGAACTCTGACAATATAAGGATTGACTTGATGGCGACGAATTTCTAAAGGGTTCGACGTTTTATTATCCCGAACTCAAACAATATAATTTTCAATCTTGTTATATATCCCAATAAAATAATTTCAGCAACGACATATTTCTAAAGGGTTCGACGTTTTATTATGCGGAACTCTGACAATATAATTTTCAATCTTATATATCCCAATAAAATAATTTCAGCAACGACGGGGTTCGACATTTTATTCTTTGACAATATAAGGACTGACTTGATGGGCACTGGAGTAGTTGGGCGCATTAGTGGCTCCCAGCATTTTCTTTAAATATAGTTTCAGATCCTTTGGAACTACCCTTTGAAAACCTACACTACAGACCTTCCGTAACCAAATTCATGTTAACTTTTTCCTTAGGATGGCCATCGGTTCCTCTACTAAACGAAGACAGTTCTTTGTTAATGATGAAGGCACGGTGGAAATCCTGAGGAAAATGTTAACACTTATGAATTTCAAAAACATTCTCCATTGTTTTTCTGTTTTTTTATTTAATTCCTGTGTTTTTTTTAATGTTGTTTCTTGTTCATGTAAAATCCTGAGGAAAATGTTAACAGTTATGAATTTCAAAAACCCCCTTGACTTTGTTACAAAATGTTTCATCACTCATCTTTAAGTTGGAGTAGAACATGATCACCAGTTTCAAATATTTGTGAGAAACCACGATTTTAATCTTCCTTAGACTAAAAAGCTTTCGTCGAATGTCTTCATCACTAATCCAACCTCTAGCATTAGCATTCCTTGCAATCCGAGCAACCTTCCATTTTCTTCTTGATGATGATGAAGAATCCATTTCTGATTAGATTCTGGAACGTCTTTCACATTTCTAGGGTTTGTAACTCTTCAATTTAGAAAACACTGAGTGCGTTTTGAAATCTAGTATTTATAAAGTTGTGCATCACTTCTTATCAGTTTCAGGCCCAACTAAAATTTTCAATTATGTATACCCCATTGAAATAATTTCATCAACGACGAATGTCAAAAGGGTTCGACGTTTTATTATGCGGTTGAAGTTGAACTCTGACAATATAAGGATTGTCTTGATGGGCGACAAATTTCTAAAGGGTTCGACGTTTTATTATGCGGTTGAAATTGAAGTCTGACAATATAAGAATTGACTTGATGGGCACTGGAGTAGTGGGGCGCATTAGTGGCTCCCAGCATTTTCTTTAAATACAGTTTCGGATCCTTTGGAACTACCCTTTGGAAACCTACACTACAGAGCTTTCGTAACCAAATTCATGTTAACTTTTTGCGTAGGGTGTCCATCAATACCTCTACTAAACAAAGACATTTCTTTCTTAACGATGAAGGCATGGTGGATACCCTGAGGAAAATGTTAACACTTATGAATTTCAAAAACATTCTCCGTTGTTTTTCTGTTTTTTTTTTAATTTGTGTGTTTTTTTTAATGTAGTTTGTTGTTCAAGTAAAATATATAGGACGTTGAATAGAAATCGAATTCGACGACAAACTTTAATAGGGAAATTAAAAGTTAATAAACTTCAAGGTTTAAAAATGAATACTTCTGCAGGCAAATAAACCGTCATATAGTTTGATTAAATCTATCATGTATCATTGTCAGAAACAAAATTCTTAAACCCTTCCTGTAAATGTCTAAATCATATTCTCAAATGGCTTCTTCATCTTCATGACGTGGAAAGAAGGCTGCACACCTTCTAAGAAATGCTAGTCCAAATGGTGGATCAGTGATGACGAAGAACGATACAAATTTGGATGTTATAGAAAACTCTTCAAGGTGGTCCCTCACAAGTTCTTGGATGTGGAATTATTCAGAAGGGAGGGGTTTATCTTTCAAGAATGGCTTGTAGATGTTGGTCTTCTAAAATTTGTAGAAATGACCGGTGATTGCTATCCTGACCTGGTACAGGTCTTCTACCACAATCTGAAGGTTGTCGATGGTGTTATATGCTCTCGGCTGAAAGGTGTCGATATTAAAATTGATGACGAAATATGACTATCTTTTATTGGTCTCAAAGCAGAAGGCTTCATGTCTCATGAAAGAAATTCTGAACTCAACCAATGGACCAACAAGAAGAAAATTTATAAGGAATATCTGAGAAGTCCAACAAGGCTGAAGGTATACAAGCCGTATCTACTTGATGGTTTGAAAATGGAAGAAAAAATGCGTGCTTTTGTACTTACTTGGGTAATACTACCTGGAAGATGTTTACGTGATCGTCTAACTACTGCAAATTTATTTTTGGTTCATGCCATAAAAACCAGGATACCAACCAACTAGGTTGCTGTCATGAGTGAGCACATGATTGAAATTGCAAGTAGTCATGAACATATTCTGCCATATTGTGTTTTTATCAGCCATGTATTGAAGCATCATCAAGTTGATTTTACTGGTGAAAACAAAATTTGGTGCACCGAATCAAATGAAATATGAAAAGCGGCATTGAGACATAATGGTCTAAAGAAAACAAAAGATGGTTGGGTGTTCAAGGATGTTGATGAAACTCCTTCTACTTTCACTCCACAGACTGAGTTTGAAAGATTTGTTGTGGATCAATTTGGAATGCTTTCAACAAGAATTTCAAAAGTTGAAAAATCTCTGATCATGATTCACAAGAAATCAGATGAAGACAATGCTCCCATAAGTCCCTCAACAAGTGAATCTAATGATGAAGACGACACAATAGAAGTTGAGTCTATGGAGACATTTGACTCAGATTAGGAAGAAGAGTCCATTTTAGTTTATTTTTCTAAAATTAATGTAATTTTTTAATATATTTTAGTATATTTTAGTATGTTTGAACTCTGTTTGAAATTTTAATATATACTTTTCGTGGTTATATTTTCATATTTTTCCTTTGTTTAATGTTATTATGGTTTTTTTTTTAAAATAGGAAAAAATGAATGTTACGTCTCATATTGTAAAAGTTAACGTCAAAGATCAAGTTCATTTTTATAAATACACTTACGCATCTTTGATCTAGTCCTCCACTCATAAAATTTAGTTGTAAATTGTCATCTGATATAATATTTTTTATGGTTCCTCATAGCTCTTCCAAGGTCACAAAAGTTAGGGTGACGCATGAAAGAGCTATAAGAGACATAAGAAATAAGTTAAGAGATTTGGATTTCGTTTCAAGTAGTTCAATTTCATTCATATTCATAGTGATTACAATCAGATTAGAAGCAAAACAGACACAAAATAGAAACACAAAACCGACTCCATACTAAAATTCTAAGCCTCTATTCTAATTTAGAATATTTCCATTGAATCCTCCTCACTAGACTCTTCACTTGAATCTTCAGTTGAAGAATCATTTGTATTCTTTTTCTCATGCAGAGCGTCTATCTTCTGTTCGAGTCTCCTGAGTGTTTCAACAACAAATCTTTCAAAATTGGTTTCAAGGAAGAAGTTGGTGCGGTCTTCATTTAGTGCAGGTGTGCTTCCAGAACTTTGAACCATATTCTCTTCATCCTTGAAGCACCATCCCTTTGTGGTCTTCACAAGGCCAATGGAAGTCAAGGTGTTTCGATTTATCACATTTGAGCCGTTACAAGAGCATTTCTTTTCACCATTAACATCCACACCTTGAAGGGTCAGGATTTTGCTGATAAACACAACATATGGTAGATGTCGTGCATGTTTGGTTCCTGCATCAATCATATGATCTTTTATTACTTCCACCCAATTGGTAGGAACATCATTCTTGATGGCATACAGCAGAAAAACATCTTCAGTTGTTATTCTGTCTTGTACTTGTACAGGTCTAGTAGGTAAAATCACCCAAGCAAGAATGTGTGATGTTATCTTTTCTTCTTTATTCAGTCCCTCATGCACATATAATCTTTCAATTGTGTATCTCCCAGGAAACCTTAACCAGTTACTGTACACGTCCTTTTTCTTCAGCCATCTGTTTGTTTCTGAGTACCGTAAGTGAGAGAATAACCCTTCGGCTTTTAATCCAGCAAGTTGAAACCAGACATCATTGTCAATGTGAACATTTACTCCTTTTACTTGAGAATGAAGGACACCATCTATGTTTCTCATATTGTTGTAGAAGACCCTTACTAAGTCAGGGTATCAATCACCCTTAATCTGGACAAGTGTAGAGAGACCTTGAGTTTCAATCCATTCCTGGAAGTGAAATCCCTGCTTTTCAAATAAGTCGAGGTTCAGATATTTGTGAGGAACAATATGTTTAAACTTTGTCCACCTCAAAAACTCTAGACGAGTCTCCTCATCATTGATCCACCCGGAGAGATCAGCATTTCTTGTAGCCACAACAACCTTTCCTTTGTCTGTTGAAGGATGTGATGAAGAAGCCATTTGAATTTGGATACCAGATAATTTTCCTCAGTATTAGGGTTTACCAATATAGAAACAACTCAGTGTACATAAGATTTTCAAATTCAATGTATATAATGGTGCGCAACGTCACGCGTTCAACGTCAAATAAAATAACATGCAACGTAAACAATAATCGGTGGCATTATTGTAAATAAATTCAGTGAAAAAGTAAAAAAATCTCTGGTGCTTCTGACGAAAAAAACGTCGAAGATCTACAAAGCTTGGACGTTAAAGTGTGAGTTTAAAAGGAAAAAGAAAACGTAATAAAAAATGGAGCGAATTTTGGCTTTTGGATGAAGATTAAAACGTCAATACCATCCAAATTTGACGTAACATTCTTGTCACACAATTAATCTTCCCAACCACTGTAATTGAAAACCTATCCCACATAACTTCGGTAATCAAATTCATGTTAACTTTTTTCTTGTGTTTTCCTTCTTTTCCTTTACTAAACGAAGACATTTCTTTGTTAACCATGAAGGCATGGGGGGAAAACACAGGAAAAAGTTAACACTTATGAATTTCAAGTATACCCTTTCAAAACCTATCCTACGTTACTTTCGCAACCAAATTCATGTTAACTTTTTCCTTTGCTTTTTTTTACTTCCTAGTTTTGGTTATAATGTCTTCCATCATCTTTGGTCTTCATTTTAGATTAAGTGTTTTGTAAGAGGAGATTTCCTTTTGAAATCCTCTAAGTTATAGGACGTTGGTGATCCCAAAAAGAAGACGTCAATCACCAGGTGTCAACACTCAATTTTGTCCGGGTAGTAAAAAAATGTGTTTTTATTAGTTTTTTTTTTTATTTTTCCTTTTTATTTTATTTTACCTTTTGTTTTATTCTATTTTTAATGTATTTAGATCATTTGCTTTTAATTCAATTTCTATTTTATTTTTTATATTCATTTTGTTTTAATAGAGTTAATTAATCAAAATAATTAAAAAAAAATTAAATTAAATTAAAAATAAAAAATAAAATAAAATTGAAATAAAAAATATATAATAAGAAAAATAAAAAAAAAAACGTGGGGGAGGTGGTGTATGGGAGGCGTGTCTGGGGTGAGGGAGACCAGGTGGTTAGGAGGAATATTTCCAAGATTTTGGGAAGAAAAGAAGAGAGGAGGATTTTGGTGGATAAAGGGGGAGAGAAATCGGAGAAGGAGAGGGGGAAGAGAAATTTGATCAGGGGAGGAGAGGTACAAGGAACTACTGGGAAGGTAAGTCCTCATCCTTCAAGCTTCACTGCTCACCAGCGTAAATGCTTACAGTCTTGGATCATAGTATTGTTATTGGTTTGCATTTGGTTTGATGATGCTTGGTTGGGTTTTTCTGCTGGTTTTTTTTGGATTAAACATGTGATTATATTAGGATGTTACTTTGTCTGTTTCTGTACCTTTGTTTTCCTTTCATCCATCATCAACGTAGATTTTGGGCTTTCCCTATCCTTTCTCATAACCATCACATAGACTACGACCACGGCCTAAGGAGGAACGAGACTCTCTTCTTGACCCTCACCAAACATCATCCACCCCATTGAACTTAACAGAAACCATTTTTCTCCCTTACCACATAACAGACATTTTGGCTCGCCACGCCTCATTGCTCCAGTCCATCACGCACTCACCTCCAGCACCATCCAGCACTCACCTACAACAAAACACAACAGAAAAGGGGGGCAAATACCACATGACCACGGCCATCATCTTCATCCATTTTCCTTTTCGTTTTCATCTCCAACACCCGTGATCAGGAACCCACCATTCCCCCAACTTTCATCATCATTCATTCATCAGATACCCACTTCACCATCCAGATTCACCCATGGCCATATCATGACACTCACGGTTACTACCAGCCACCCTTCAACCACTCTCTGTGATACAAGAAGGTCTAACACCATAGGACCCATCACAAGAGGAATGGCCAAAAAGCTCCAAGATGAATATTCTCCTCAAGGTCAAGTACTATTTGCTATCTTTGGATGGAAAATTGGAGAACAAGAAGATATGCCAAATCTGCCAAAACATGGAGAAGGGTAAAAAGGACATTTCTATACAAGAAGGGGTGTACTTATCCTTCTATGGGGGCTGCATTAGTAATTGTTTTTCTTCACATAAAACTCAATTTTCACGTGTTTTAGAAGCTAAACATGTAGCACATGGGTTCAGATCTGCAACGTGAAAATTGCTTGCTTAAAGCCTTGAGATTAATCTATAAAATCTCATAGGAAAAGCTTGTAAAATCACTTTTGGATTGTAGTAAAGAATTTCTGCTGAAATGCATAGTAAATTCCTTCTCCAAGAGTCACTTCTTAGCTTGATTTCCATTGCAACTTCCTTCCACTCTAGGAAGCCTTCTGAGTTGTGAATCACCTCTCCAAGCTAGCCTCCATATCCATCCACCATAATCACCAATCATCCGCTGCTTCACATCCAAAACTTCCAACCAATCTGCTCATGAAGTTCCGAGTCTGCAGCTGCTAATGCTACTGTTCCATTGGTTTCTGCAATCTGTCCAAGTCTCCTTGCACCTCCAATCTCACGGATCTGCTTCTCCACATCTCCTATGATGTATCAGTCTGCTTCCACTCTTTCCGCCAAAAGGCGCCATCAAAATCTCAACCCAGAACAACCAAAACCCAAGTCCATAACCCAAACCGGAAAGAAGACCGGAAACGTTTCCATAGACTACATCATGGCCGAGAAGGGAAGGAGATAATCATCTCCCTCGCGCGCAAAAGGGAGAAGCAGGGAAGAAGAGTTGGAGCGGCGGTCGGCGATGATCTCGACGGAGAGCGGCGACCCTGGCTTGGTGACACTGGCCGCGGCTCGCGATGGTCGTGCTCCCTCAGGGGGCAAAGATGTGGCGCGGAGAGAGGAGAGAATCTCTCGCGAAGGCTCCGATGGCTTGCGGCGGCTCACGGCTGCCAGTCGGATGGAGGTTTGGGCGTGCGGCGGTGGCTGGAAGCAGTGACGTCGTGGCCGCCGTTGGTTTCCGGCGATTTCGAGGCTGATGGAAGGCGGTGGCGCGGTGGCCGGTTCTGGCTGGAGCGGCGGCGAACCTCCGTGAAGGGAGAGAGACCTCGGGTCTCTGAGGGGCTGAGTATGAGTGTTGGGAATGAAGGGGAGATGGCAAACCCCTAGGGATTTCTGGACAAAATTGGGCCAAACCCACACCAAAAACAAAGAAAGATATTCCTCCTTGCACCCCCTGTTTTCCTTTTCACAGTGCTTTCCGCTTGGGCTTAGGCCCAGTCCGTTATTAGAAAGTAAAGTGGTTTAGACACCACTGGCAACTCCATTTACACCCCTTGCATTTGGGCTTAAGCCTTTCTGCCAGTAATAAAAATAAAAAAGGGTTTGGGCCCGAACTAAAGAGTCTCAATTTCACTCCACACCTCTGGTTTTTATCTTTGTACCCCTATGTTGGGCTTTTCTCTTGCTTTATTTTTATGCTTTTGTTTTCTTTTTATTAGTTAGTTTTTTATTGCATGTAACCCCTTGTATGATAGTCCTCACGCTTTTGTTTTATTTATATCGGTTAGACTTGTTTGTTTCATTCTCCATAAAAATTACAAAAAAAAATATTAAAATTATTTTATAATAAAAATTACAAAAAATATATTTTGAAAAGGTTTAAGCACACGTGCGACCGCTCGCGTAGGCCTTGTGCTGAAAATCTTTTCCTTTTCTTTTACAAAAGTTAAAAATCAAATAAAAATATTTTGAAAAGGTTTAAGCACACGTGCGACCGCTCGCGTAGGCCTTGTGCTGAAGATCTTTTCCTTTTCTTTTACAAAAGTTAAAAATCAAATAAAAATATTTTGAAAAGGTTTAAGCACACGTGCGACCGCTCGCGTAGGCCTTGTGCTGAAAATCTTTTCCTTTTCTTTTACAAAAGTTAAAAATCAAATAAAAATATTTTGAAAAGGTTTAAGCACACGTGCGACCGCTCGCGTAGGCCTTGTGCTAGAAAACCTTTTCCTTCTTTATTAAAAATACTAAAATATTCTCAAACCACAAGTAATCTCTTTGAAAGAACTACGTAACCCTGATTTCTCATTTTGAATGAGAATACGTAGGAGCAAGGTCAATCCTTGTCGGGCCCAAAAAACTAAAAAAATATATTTTGTTTATTTAGAATTTTATTTTAAGGGATAGTTAAACATTTTGAAAACCACATCATATTCGTGCATTTAGTTAAAGGTACTGCCTTAGGGCAGGCGTTGTAGGGTGCTAACACCTTCCCTACGCGTAACCGACTCCCGAACCCAGAATATGGTTTTCGTGGACCGTGTCTTATTATTTTATGGTTTTTTCGTAGTTTTCCAGAATAAACTATGGTGGCGACTCCAAAATCTCTTTTCGAAACCCGTTTCTTTTTGGATTGTCGTCCCGTCGCGATTTCCGGTTGCGACAGATGGCGACTCCACTAGGGACAGTGATAGAGAGTCGAGCCATTTAATTAGATGCACGAATTCGATGTGGTTTTGCTTTGTGTTTTTCTTTCCCTTTTCTCTATCTATGCTTGATATTTGGAATAACTGCAATAACTGTTGAATATTGAACCCTAGGGTAGACAATATGTTTATATCTGCCTGGGAATTTTTCTGGTTGTTTTGCAGGTGAGGGTTTGGATGTGCATGATGTTCTCCCTTCACACACACACTTTCGGCATATCATGAGTGGGGCCCTATACCCGGGTCTGAGCGTAACTTAGAATTAGAGGAGTTGTGTAGCGGTGTCACTCTGGGATGTACTTCCTGTTTGGCTATCGTGAGAACTCCAGCTAGAGTCTGTTCTCTTCATATATGTTTCCACACCTAGTTGATTACTCGACTGTTGTGGAGATGCTATGAAGGGGGCCATAGCTCTAGTAACCTTTGACCTTTAGGTTCAGGGAACCATCCTGGTGAGATTGCATATGGTTGACCTCGAATCCGAAGCGTTGAACCTTATCTAGGGCACAAAGGGAGATGTGTGCAGCCTTATAATCCTCATTGTTTCTTAATAAAATCCAACACCTTGTACATATCTTTATACCGTTTTTATACACCTTTTTCTTTTCTTTCTTTCTTTGTCTCATGCATTTTTATGGTCTTGTCACTGGTTCTAGTCAGGAAATTATAAATTTGTGACTAAGCCCTTGAGGTAAAATGGAAATTAACATGAGATTTGAAGTTGACCGGCCTTCAAGTTCAAACATTTTAAAGGAAAGGATAGCCGTTGAAGCCGAGGAAGGAAATATGGATGGTCTGAGAGAACTAGTAAAAAAAAATGACGACATCCCAAAAAGAGGCATTCAAGAAGGAGTATGGGAATTTGTTGAGCCTGTTAGAGGTGGAGGTCCAAACGTCAGCAATTACTACTTTAGCCCAGTACTATGATCCACCACTGAGGTGTTTCACTTTTCGGGATTTCCAATTGGTGCCAACAGTGGAAGAATTCGAGCAAATCTTAGATATACCTCCCGAGGGGAAAAGCTCTATGCAACTACCTCGGGTAGTATACCCATATCTCGTAGCAAGTGAGAATCATAAGAGTACACCCTATGAAATTGGAAAGTGAATTCGTACTTATGGGTAAAGCAAGGGGTCTTTCTCGAGGATACCTAGAGTGGTACTTGCATCGAAAAGTGGAAAATTCATGATTGTACGGGCTTTGATCCCCTATGATGTCATGTTCTTTTCATTTTTTTTTATTCTCTTTTTCTTAATTTGTTTCACAAAAAAATAAAAACTAAAATACATCTAAACATCTAAGATACCCTAAAGAACTCGAACCAGTTAACAAATCTTGGAGAACCAAAGAGAAGGGATGAAAGTCGATATGCAACAATTGAAGGGACCAATGAGCCTAATCCTAGAGGCCCTGAATGCCTTACAAAGCCCTGGAGATTTGTGCGCACCACGACTATAATAGAGAGTTCCAGAGGCACAAATTTTCCCTCCCTATTGGTCTTTCCTCAAATTACACTCAACCCTGAGGGGAAGACTTGGGGCATGTTGACACTCAAAAGGCTGAAGAGAACGCAGTTGAAAGAGGAAAGAAGCTTGGGGCACTTTCATGGTCCCTACCGAGATGATTCAACCACGCCTTGTGAGTAAGACAATGACGAAGCAACCCGAGTTGAAATCTGCTCCTCGTGTCATTACGCCAATGGATGTTGAGGCTGACATACATAAATTTGAAATGTTTTTGAAAAGCGTGAGAGCCATAGAAGTTGGAGGAAGCCTTAAGTTTGAAAATGTTGCAGGGCTATGCTTAGTCTCAAAGGTGGTGATACCTCCCAAAGTATAGATGACAAGGAGAGACCACTTGTCTTAAGACCCATCTCATGACATATGGGAAAGGAAAAATTGTTCATGCGTGTGATGAAAAGTTGCTAGTTCATTTCTTCTAAGGTAGATTGGCTGGCATGACACCAAACTGGGAACTCATCTTGAACCGTCGTGCACCCGGTCTTGGGATGATTTGGTGAATGCTTTCTTGAGGCAGTACAAATATATCAGGGATGTGGCACTTGATAGATTACAACTACAGACCTTGGTGAAGGAGTCCAAATTGTTCAAAGAATATGCCAAAGGTTGAAAGAGACTGTTGCTCAAATGAAGTTTCATGAGAGTGACAGGGAAATGGTTCCCATATTCCTCAATACTCTGTAATCACCCTTCTGTGAGACCGTGGTGAGCATTGTTTCCCTAAACTTTGCAAACTTGGTGATAATCAGATAAGGAATTAAAATTTGTGTGAAGACTGAATCCCGCACGATCCTACCATGACGGTAAATGTTAACGAGTTTGAGTCTAAGCCTAAGAAGGGAATACAAGGAGGAGTTTAACCATATCCCACCGCTCAAATGCCGTGGGCCTACCCTTTGAAACCGTTCTGAGGAAAATTGGAGACTGGACCCAAACTTAACTTCCTACCGAGCCGCCAGTCAAAAAAGGTTGATCAAGACGAAAGGCATATGAGTTTCACTCCTAACCTTCTGACTTATGCAATGTTTCTTCCAAGTCTCCTGCATTAAAAAAAAAAAGGCTTGGTCTCTACTTGTTACATGAAGCCTTTAAAGCCTCAATACCTCAAGACTTGTGATACATCATACACAAAAGGTGATTACCATGGAGTGGCTATCAGTCATTCCACCAAAAGTGCTGGTGGTTCAAGCGCAAAGGCAAACTTTGATTCATTCAAGATGATTAAAGTGTGAAGAAAGTCAACCCAACACTGGGGCAAGGCTTGAGAATGCCACTACAAATGCCATGAAGAAATGAAGTGAGCTTTAAGATCACATAAGAAAGCATAAGTCATTGTACAAGTGAATTTGATGTTGTGAAGTGTCTTGCTATGGAGAAGTATGCTCATTGGTATCACATCTTCATCCATGACTTGCAATGCGAACATTCACTACAAGGTTTCTCCAAGTAGTGCTGGAAATCGAGTCCTGAAAGGGTATTACGAAAAAAAAAAGGAAAACAAAATTGAAAAAAAAAAAAACAAAAAAATGAAGGAAATCTTGAGTCACTTGTCTTTCTTGTGAATCGTCAAACTCTTGTTTTTCAAAAATAGAAAAAAGGAAAAATGATGAATAATCAAAAAGAAAATTGGAATGTCAAGTTTTTCTGAGGATAAATGTTTAAAAATAACAATTTGATGTTTTCTTTCGAGATGTTTGTGCGTGTGTTGCTTGAAAGCCTTCACCCTTCACTTTCTCTAAAATAAAAGATTTTCCCCAACAAGCATTATCACTGTCCCCAGTAACAAAAACCTTTACACTGGGGCAGATTGGCCAGACCAAAATTTTCCTCGCTTGTGCTAGTTGGGTGATTCCTGAATCCATTGAGACAAATAAAAGAATTTTCAAAAGGAGAATAAGTCCACTAGATTGAAAACCCAAAAGGGCGGTCTAGAAAGAAGGAAAAAGAAAAAATGACTCATGTTGAGGTCATCTAATCGTAGAATTAATCTTTTGAAAAATAAAGTAATCAGAGTTCAAAATGATGTGTGGTCTTCTTTCTTTATCCAAAAAAGCAAAAACTATAACCATTGTTACCCCGTTTGAGCCAAAAATAAATTCTTTTTCAAAATTATTCCCAAGCAAGGGTTATCATCAGTATGAGTCAACTCGAGAAGCAGACGAAGAGCACTGAATGATCAAACGAGAGAATCCTTCAAAAGGGTAAACAAACAAAAACAAAAAACAAAAATAAAAAAACAAAAAATCAGAAAGTGGTGATAAATGAAAAGAATGAAAAAACGAAGTTCAAGAAAAAAGAAGAGTGCTCAAAAGATCAAATAGTTGACACAATGCCAGATGATAACCCTTGTTTCAAAAAAAAAAATAACCGACAAGCATTCATTTGGGCCTTTAACCCTTTCTTTCGATACCTTCTAGCCCTAGCCACATTACAAGCCTAATAAAGTCCACATAGATTGAATAATTTTTGCTCAAATTTTCATAAAACTTAATTTTGCGATAAGACGAAATGACTTTCAATGTGTCAAAAAAAAAAAAACAAAAAAAACAAAAAAAAAATAATAATATAAAAAACAAAAACAAAAAAAAAGAAGAAAAAAGTAATGTCTCAGGAAGAAGGGATCTCTTTGCCAACTAGGCAAAAGCATGCAAAAGAAAATCAGACCAATTGGGGTCATCCTTTTAACCGATCCTTTTCATGCTCACTACCTCTTCCAAACATAACCCCGTGCCAAAAACTGAGGCAACTTTGTGAGTCTCATACGTTTTTCATCAACCCATACCACAATAAATAAAGAAAAAAACATGGGGCAGCTTTGTGAGTCTCCCAAGAGTTTTTTATCAACCCATAAT